>WSTH01000717.1:0-19265 GCA_019616345.1 Ceratobasidium sp. 395
CAAAGCACACGTGTTTGTCTTTATTAGGAGACCTTTAACCCGATCTCCGGTCGGGACCGGCGCATTGGACATTCGTTCAGCTGTCAATCTTGCAACCCTGCCTAAACCTTGGATGGCAAAAACGCATTTGTGGAGCGATAGTGAATAGATATACAGGTTAAAAAAAATACCTAGCAGACTGTGCTAGGGCTAAAGGCATTCCGAACCTCCCATGCCCACGACTCTGCGAGTTCTCGAGCTTGGTTCCCGCTCATGACACTCCTCTGGCAGCTCATCTCCATACCTATGCTATCCTTTTTACTGTCAAAAAATATTTCAACCATACAGTCGTCCTAGTTGCCATCAGTTATCGAGAACACAATGAATGTCTAGACCACCTACCAACACCTCCGCTATAACTGGGAATGGCGGTTTCGATGATACTTGGAAGGGGCCGCCGGCTCCCGACGTGCGAACTGAACCTGAATCAGCAGATACCTGTGGGGTGATTGAGTTATCTGATGTCGCATCGGGTGATGTACCAACCTTTATGCGTTCCAATATGCCTGTAGAAGGTTTGCTACCTTCTGCCGGAGATGGAACTCTCAGTAAGTTGACGAAATAGTGAAAGAGCGGTTTCCCGGGTGCCCCGATCCAAGCGCCTATGTCCTGAAGTCGACTTTGTTCAAGGGCAGGCGAACGTAGCTTCAAGTCGGCACGCAATTGCTCCGCTACAACAAAGGTGTCGTCTCCTAGCACATTGCGGATGTATACCGGCAACATATTGATGCATGGGGCGCCGATGTCTTCTATACCGTCTAACCCACGTCCGCTATGTACCAGCCCGAAAACAACGCCCTGATTGCCTTTGTTAGAATGCTTTGCCTGAGCTTTCGCCCAACAAGCGAGCAAAACCATGTGCAGTGGTAAGTTGCGCTCTGCGGCTCTAGCTTGGAGCGCACTAAACTCGGGCACCAGATTACGAAAAATGCCGTGCATGCGCGCTACCTGAGGTAGAATGACTGGAATATGGGCTTCATCTTTGCCATTTAGGAGCAAAGATGGGGTTTCAGCCATAGCTTGTGTTGAAACGGACTCGACGATCGAAGAGTGAAAACCGTGGAGAGCGTTCTGCCAATAGGCGCGTTGGTGGTCGCGATTCTCCGGTGATGCAATCGCTCGAGCAAGGTATGCGAGATCGTTTCTGCTCGTAAGAGGCCTTCCTTGATAGATGTCTTCTAGATCACGTATTAGAATATTGAAGCTCCATGCATCTGTATGCGTGGTTTCTATGGTTTAGCTCATCCAGCGTTTCAAGAGGTAAGATAACACACACCATACAATGCATGGTGCATATTCAGGACCAGGTAGTCAGACTCCTTGCCATGCAAATAAGTTGCACCAGCCGCAGGGCCGCCACGCAGCTGAGGCGGATTAGCAACCAAACATTTTACAACTCGTCCAACCTCTTCAACGTCACTTCTCTCGCCATCAGGGATCACGTTAGTCCAAGGTGCTTGGATCGACCCAGGTTTAAGAACGCATAGAACGTTCCGCCCGTTCGCGTTGACGAAAACTGAGCGTAATATGGCGTACCGTTCCGCCAGTTTGTCCCATCCAAAGCGCAATTTTGAAACGTTCGCGCCTGGGGAGATTTTGAATGCAAAGACGTGTTGGAACCGCCACCCCCCACTGCGAATCCAAGAAGACAACATAAAGTCCATTCCAGGTGTTGTTGGCAAAATGTCTTCGATTGTGTTTCGCAGGCTAGCTGGCATAGCCGAACGAGCCGCATTGACAATGTTTTCGTCAAGAAGCGGGTGTGCTGCAGGGGTGTCAGCGGCCTGCAACTTAGAAGTGTCGGAGCGGTTTGCGATGATAGCGGCTATGTCGGATAGCGTTGTACTCCCAGCAACATCCGTAGCAGATAGTCGAATTCCAGCACGTTTCGCTAGGCCCGCAAGTTGTATGGCAGAAATAGAATCGAGGCCCAGTGAGGCAAGTTGTGAAGACGGTTGAACGGCCGCGCTCGGTACTTTAGTAAACGCAACGAGAATGTCCCGAAAGGTCAGTTGAGCGCTGCTCCATCCCTCGAACCCAGAGTCATTCGCGTTGGCTTGCTCTACATGACCGTTGAGCCTTTGAGAGACGGCAGAATTCCGATTAGAGCCAGAGGTTATAGGAATAGACAACGGGGCATCGAATATTGGAGAGGCAGGGAGAAGAATGATTTTGCGAAGCTCTTCGCTGAATTCTGCCAACAAGCCCACGAGTGTTGCTCGGTTCATGACGTTCGCTCGGCAAGAGGCCCGGATTGCAAAGCCAGACGCGTTTTGGTATAGTTCAATATTTAAGCCGTACTGACGAGTCGATATGATGGTATTTAGTGCTTGTAAGTTGTGAATAAACAAGTGGACCAACCTGCGCTTTAGTCTCGTTCTTGCTTGCGCTCTCCAAGGAGTCCCATATAGACGTAGATTCGGTGTTTCCAATAGCAACATCAGGCTGGAATAAGAACAATGCGTCCGTCAACGACTTAACTCCAAGCTCGCGTTGAATGGACCGCAACGAGGCATGTTGATACGAAAGGCTTTCGTTGTTCCATCGTTGGATTTTGCGTAGTAAATCGCCGTAGCTACGGGATGCCGACAGGTCAACGCGACATGGTATCGTGTTCTGAGGGCTTGTGTAAGTTGCAGCTTTGCGCATACATCGGCCTTTAGACTCACAAAAACGGGTCCAATGACGTTCTCCGCGCCGGGAAGCATTCGTCCGGATATTACCTGACCGAATACCACATCGTTTCGACCAGAAAGCTTGGATAAAATTTTGGCCATGGCAGCTTGACCGAGGCATTGAACATTGACCTGATATCTCCGGCAAGTACGATAAATATCAGACAGTTCGGCTTCGCACGAAGCCTCGCCTCGCCATGCCCCCTCAGTCGCATCGACTGCTTGAGGAAAGGATAAAGGATGAATGCCCTCTAGCTGTTTTATCCAATAGGATACTCCGGAATGCTCTTGAGCGAGGATTTCGGGTACAAGTTCGTGGAATGAAACAGAAGGTGAGATAATCTCGCCTTGGTAGATAGATCGAACACGGTTGAACAGCAGCGGCAACGAAATACCGTCGTACAGAGCATGATGTAAGACGACCAGGACATAGTCATGATTGTTGAACTCGAAGTGGCATAGGTGGATTGGTGGCCTGGCGAAATCTTCAACATCTTGGAAGGGAAGCGTTGAAATGAATTCGGCGAGAGCAGTGGATGGGTCGCCAAATGACCTGAACGACCAAGGCAAATCGGACTTAGAGTGAACAATCTGAGCCCAGTGACCTTGATTCTCTGCGAACGCGAAAGAAGTACGCAGAATGCTGGTTTCTTCTATAATTCGCTCCCAGGTAAATTTCAGTCTCTCAATAGAAGTGCCATGTCGTAGTTTGAATGTAAACCCATGAACGTAGAGACGGTTGCTTGAGCCGATCGTCTGAAACATGTCAGCATCAAGATACATCCAGCCGAAAATTGAATGGTTACCTGCGAGAGCATGCCAGCTTGCAGAGCAGTAGCGCAAAGAATTTGAGGATGGTCTTCAGGCGTCAGCTGCATGCTATCAACAATCAGCTCCTCCTTAAGCTTGAGATGGAGGCTGTCGACCCAGTGCTGCCCTTCGCTCGTGCGCTTAGATGGACCAGATCCGGACCCAAGCCCGCACTTGGATGCGATCCCCCTAACCGTGTCGGCTTGAATGATATCAACAGCAGAAACAAATATGTTCGAATCTTTTAGTTTGCGAGATAGAGTAACGGATTTCAAAGATGTCAAGCCTAGAGCGACCAACGAGGACGATGATCCAACCAAGGAGCTCTCGACGTTCAAGAATTGCACCACAGTCCCAGTGAGGGTCTTTTCGAGTTCGGGATCAACCTTGTTGGGTTGACGAGAGTCTATGCTGTCTACTGGAACAACGGGTGTGGCTAATACCTCAGTCGAAGAACTCGGGTGAATGGTAGACTCTTGTTTGCTGAATAATTCGACACACGACTCCATTCGAGACAGGAAATCTACCATGTCGGCAGCAGACATGTTATCCATAAATGCGGCGTTTAGTTCCACAGTATTGGAAGCCGGATCGGCTAGCATTTCTACAGAAAGATTAAACTGTTGACCATGAGCACGTGGTTCTATAACAAGTCTACGGTTGGCTTACCTCCGGCGGCGGCGAATCTGTCTGAAGATGGCTGAACGACATATAAGGCCTCCTTGGTTCCTCGATCCGACATGAGAAAAGAGTGTTGAAAAGTGACTGTACGCCGAGCCAACGTTGAATACGACCCAACGATGTGTGCTCGTATGCCGAAGACGACATAAGCTCTGATTGCGAGTCTCGAAGCAGATCTGAAGTCGACTTGCCATGCATGCTGAGCGTAAATGGAACCAGTGACACAAGCGGAACGACGGCACTTTCAACTTTGTCGACGGGCAACGACCTTCCGGACCGTATCACCTGTAAAAGAACAATGTGAGCCTGAGCAAACTGTGAGATGGGGCCAACGTACACCAAACAACGCATTCTCCTGCCACCCGAAATGGTCGCTACCAGCTAGCGCAAAGGACGCGCATCCCAAGGCCTGAATAGTGGTGTGTTTGGAGCGGCATATAGACTGAAGTGATTCGTAGGAGAAAGTAGAGAAGACTCGACGAATATGTTGCGCTTTTGAAATGGCAGGCTGGTGGTGTACTGCTAAAAACTTCGAGTTGATATGCTGAAGTTTTTCAGTCCAAAAATCATAAGCTGTGTCCTGTGCCATCTCGATTGCGTCGAGAATTGGTTGAAGTCGTTCATCACCTCGAGAGAGCTTGCCCGCCACAGCTGCATCGACGTCCACCATGAGACTAGGGACGGCAATTCCGTCGTATATCGCATGGCTTAGCGATACTACCATGAATTTGTCGCCGGCATCGTAGACATTGATACGGAAGGCTGGAGTCGTTAAATCTTCATTTATTTCGACGGCAATTTGGGACATTCTAGTAGTCCTGAACCAAGAAGTGAAGGAGTCCTGGTTGAAATGTACAGTCGGTTGGTGCAAACTGAGTGGTACATAGACCGCTTCAGGTTTCAGGACCACCTGCAGCGGTGTATCTTCAACTACGAAAGCAGTTCTGGGATAGTTTGATCAGTAAACCCATGCTACAATGGGAGTGATACGCACCTGAGAATTGGATGTCGGGAGATAACTTCAGACCAAGCTCGGTGGAGGTCGTCGGTTGTTACGTGTCGTTCAATACGGTACACAAAATGCTGAATGTAATGAGAAGGGGAAACCAAGGCTTGGAACAAGACACCATCCTGCACCGGAAAGGTCGGCAGGACAGCCTCGATGTCTTCAGGCCGGAATATAGTTTCCGCCATACTGCGCCATTTTCGGTCAAATTCCTCGCATGGAGAGCTGTTCATGATTGGGGAGGGCTTATTAGATGACTGACAAAGGTGTAAGATCCCGCTTATGGTAGGGTTGGCTAGAACATCGGTCGCGGTGATACCGGACGTAGGCCAAATTGTACGAAGCTCCCGTGCAAGCGCGCTGAATCTGATCGAGTCCATTCCACACTCGAAGAAATTCGATTCTGTCCTGATATTGTCTAGTGGAGTGTTCGAAAGTCGAGAGATAATCTGAGCAACCTGGAGTTGATTCGAATCGAAATCACGCTTGGACGTTGAAAGTGGCGTTGTGGCACCTTCGCGCTCGTTTTGTACAGCAAGCAACGTTGAGACAGGAGTAGAGCGAAAAAACTCCGCAAGGAGTTTCGTGTCTGTCTTCATATTCAAGCTCAATGGAAGGTAGAATAGGGGCAAGATATGAGAGGGACGCATATATACAGCTAGCTCGCGCGTGGCCATAGCTTTGAGCGACCTCATGAGGGACGGAGGGAAATCCGTGGCTAAGTCGACGCGTCCGGAGCGTCTTTCAGCAACAGAAACTTGGCGGTCTCCAAATGCCACGAAGCTAATAAGTAGTTCAGATCCAGAATCGGGGTGTTTTGCTATTAGAGTAGCCACGTCCAATGGTCGATCTGAAGCTTTGCGAAGAACGTTTGAAACACCTTCGCTTTCGATCCGAACGCCTCGCAGTTTTATCTGGGTGTCGATTCGTCCCATTATTTCAATTGTGTCGTCAGGCATCATACGAACTTGATAGATAGTGAGCACTTGAAGCAGATCTAGCGATATAGTGCTCACCAAGGTCACCTGTGCGATATGCGTTGCAGCCCTCGTTCGGCCATTCCATAAATGCCTTTGCTGTGGTTTCGGGCAAGTTATGATACCCCCGGCCTACTAGTGGCCCTTCGACGACGAGTTCGCCAGGATTACCACGAGGTACAATATTCATGGACGCGTCGACCACATAGGCTCTACAAGAGGGAAACGGGTGTCCAATATTCTCCTTACGATCGGTCTGTTTGATGAGCCGAGAGGTACATCCAATGGTCGCTTCAGTAGGGCTGAGCCACGAAAGTTCAGTGACATTCGCAATTATCAGCGGCCAGACATACCCATAGAAATTCGCCAATATCAAAGAAGAGTGGTTTGCCCACTTGCGCAAGAGCTACAAGGAAGCGTTAGTTGGATATACAAATCTTGCTATATAACTCACAGAATCGGATATTTTTTCCCCGCCCGAAACTAAGTATTTGAGAGGTAGGTCGTCGGGACCAGTAAGTGTAGCCTCAATCATGCTTGGAACCATTCCAGCATGAGTGATACCAAGCTTAATGAGATTTTCCTGAAGATCGGCGAGAATCTCATATCGAGGGGCGCTCACGAGGCGAATTCCAAGACACCAAGCCTGGCATATCTCGGAAATATGCACGTCAAATGCGATAGCTGTAGAAAAGGGTTAACCTTGGTGAATACATAAGATCGGGTAGACGTGTCGTACATGCTATAGCAAGTCGTTTGTCGACGCCTGGCTGGGTCACCCGCCTGGGGTAGGTGCACATCGCATCGATTGCCCAGTATAGACCCCTATGATTCAGCAAACATCCCTTCGGCGTTCCCGTAGTCCCTGTTTGACACCAGTCAACGAAAATCAAGGTACAACAATTATGTACTTACCAGAAGTATACAGCAAGTACGCCAACGAATCAAGTTGAGCTAAGCAGATATTCTCGTCAGAATGGCTCGACAGCTCGCTCTTTATAACATCGTTCTCCAACACAAGTGCGGCTTCACCAAAGTCCGGAGCCAGCTGCGCGGTAGTGACTACAAATTTTGCACCACTGTCTCGCACAATAAACTGACGCCTTTCTATTGGTAATTCGGGGTCGATCTAGCGCCTTGCAGCGTCAGCTCAACACTGTGTGGGCGCCGAAACCATAGACCTACCGACACATAACAAGCTCCACACTTAAAAAGAGCTGCATTTGCAATATAAAAATGCTCGTCCCGAGGACGGCAAACAGCAACCCTATCCTCCAGTTGCACCCCTTTTTGTACGAACCAGTTGGCGAGACGATTACTACCCAAATTCAGGCCCGCAAAGGTTAAAACGGTTGGTGACTCCTCCAGAGTTGTATAAATTTCGTGCGCGATATCGTTGGGGCGTGTGTCCGCATTACACATGAGCCAGTCGATAGCAACATGTGCGCGGGATGAGTCATACGATTCCTCATAGGCAGACCCGAGGTTTTGTGGCAGCGAGATAATCGAGGAGGGTGGGTTAGAAGGGTTTTTGAGAATATGCAAGAAAATGGCGCAGACTTGGTCCAGGTAGATACGAAGAGCCGACTGGGACATGATAGTAGCATCGGATACTACCCACAACGTGGTACTATCGTTACTGGGCGGGGAGATGTCTGCTCCATCAGATTGAGACAGTCCGAGCAAGAGTATCCCTTCCAAGTCCACAGATTGAGCCACTTGAACCGAACCATAGGCGAAACGAGCCGGTAAGGAGTTTATTTGCGCGGGTAGATCGAGCGCGCGACGAACAGCGTCGACACTAAATTTAGCGTCAGAACGCACTTGTCGTTCCAGTTGGCGGGAAAAATCGGTCCAAGTTTTGCATTCAGTTAGATTGGCACGAATAATCGATAAAGATTCATTGTTTGAGATATTCGAATGTGAAGGTATTTCTGCAAAAAGAAATTCGGGAGAGTCGATGTAGCCTAAAAGCACACGTGCAAAGGCCACACGAATAAGCGCCGGTAAGTCTGCGCTAAAGTGGCGCGCCGCTGCGAATTCATCGCGATCAAAATTTATGGATCGGACTGCAGAAAGAGTCGAGTGGGACGGGCCTCTAAGCCCAGAGAGGTCTGGCAAATTTTGAAAACGATATTCGGAGAGCGGATCGACAACGCCCATGTCGTAGGAAGTACAGAAAGTCGGGAACGAAGTGACGCATCCCTTGCAAACTTGCCCTTTACATTCTGCATCTCACCCGCGTGGGCTCATGACATGGATACAGCCGGTTGGTCCACCGATAGCGAGACATGACGAAGTTGAGCCCAATGGAAATCGGAAATTCACGACAATCAGATAAATCAAAGGTGTCCGAGGTCCATCGAAGCGGTGGTGCAAATCTTATCTCGCTAGATTAGATGAGATGACAGCTTCCCCTCTTTCTCCCGTGCACGACCGCGCGTAACGGCGTCATGCGCTTGTGGGGGATCGCACCACTTGACTGAATTAAAGCACTAGCCATCTATTCACAATTTCGGGTATCGGACATCGGACTTGTTCGCAGATACACGCCAACGCAATAGCACCTCTAACTACGTTCACTCTCCCCGGAATACGGGCGGTCGCTTCTCTCGGAATGCATCAAGTGCTTCAACCCTGTCCCTTGTGGACAGTAGTGGTTCGTAGCATGCGCGTTCGTGTTCCAAGCCGGCATCAAGCGGAACTTCAAGCGCAAGTGAAATCGATGCTTTTGCAGCACGGAGGGCAAGCGGAGCTAAATCATTCATTCAATCAATCATTAATCCAGTTGTTCTTTGGAGAGATGGACTCACCCCCGCCTGCCATTTCGGATGCAAGCTCCAGCGCGCGACTATAAGCCGTCGTTGGTGCGTCCGCAACATAGTCGACCAACCCTAGAAACGGATGTGAGTATATGCGCCATACTTTCGTCTTAAGGTACCCACCCCATTCTTTGGCGACGTGTGCATCCAACATGCGCCCGGTAAATACCGCCTCTTTTGCTCGAGTCAGTCCAATCACTCGTGGAGCTCGCTGAGTGCCACCAGCTCCTGGTATCACCCCAAGCTTAACCTGGCTGAGTGTGAGTGACTGGGCTAGCTTAATAAAGTTGTCAGATACCGACCTCTGGGAACCCCATTTTTGTTACATTGCTCGCTGGTACGACGTCAGACCAAGCTCATGCATCAGTAATCAAATGCGTACCTGCTACCCTGAAATCGCAGGTCAATGCCAATTCGAGTCCACCACCCAAAGCTGGACCGTCTATCGCGGCAATTGTAGGAATCGGGAACGAATCGAGTCTTGAAAGCACCTGGTTGAGTTTGACCAAGAATGTTTCGACCTGCGCTTCAGTCATAGAGCGTCGTTCGATGAGGTCGGCACCTGCACAGAAAGCTGTGTTGCTGGATGAACGAATAATCAGGACTTGTATGCTATAACGATATCGTATGAGCGAGTATATAGCGCGTATGACGTTTATGTTGCTTACCGACGATCGCTGCTAACCTTGTCTAGTGCCTCCGAAAGCTCATCGACTAGCTGGATAGACAGTGCATTCCTCGCTCTGGGCCGGTTAAGGACAAGTGCGTAGACTCCTTCGACTTTATCTGCTTGCTCTAAGTAGCAGGTTTTGGGCGTGAATGGTACAACCATAGTGATGAGCTATGAAGGTAAGGAGCAGGGTTGAAACAGTGCAGCACGATTTGCGACATGACTATATGCTAATTTCACGGTGGAGTGACTGCATCCTCAAGGCTCATTCCACGAGTTTGTTTGCACGTTCTTCACTCGTCTCAGTACACAACGCCATTTCCCGATAGAAGCTGCAATAATCCAATGCCGAATTTTAAGAACAATGTTTTGCCGTCGCATCGCTGATGGCATGTGTCTACGGAACCTATTCCGATCTTTCGCTTGTCCAGTAGGCGGGGCCGAAATTTTTACAAAACTGGATGTCGGCATTGAAGCTCCAGTCAGGCTGATAACGGGTGCTCCACGCGATAATCTCTGGGGTGGGAAGGAAAATCTTATCGTATCTTATCCGATTAGCATCTAGAAGCCATGGCCCCACCTTGCAGCACACCCGGCCGGGCTCATACTCGAACCTGACCTCTGGAACCTATTTCACGCGAATCATGACATGCTCGCCGCTTCAAGCGAAGGGATTTCGGACATATGCGAGAAGAATGTACCGGCTTACAATATTCGAACTTAGAGGTGGACCCACTTCACACTTGTCTACGTCTCCATTCGAACAACATCGCCCTCTGCTACGATGAAGCCCTCCAAAACCAAAGACTCTACGCCCGACTCTATTCCTCGCTATGACACAGCGTACCCGTGGTGGTGTCGTATACCGTTCGTGTCGATCAACCCAACTGCCCCACCACACACTCTCGACGACACGCCTCTTCTACCCGAAATACAAGCATCATGGCTATCTCGACTGACATTTTGGTGGCTTAATCCTCTCATGTCTCAGGGATATAGTCGTCCATTGCAAGCAACAGACATGTACCAACTGGGCGAAAGCAAGGCTGCACATGTGTATTCAACTCGACTCCAAGAGTCGTTCGCTCGCCGTTGGGAAGCTGTAGAAGCTTTCCAAGCACGCGTTAAAAAGGGAGAAGCTCGTCCTCCAGTATGGTCTCGCGTGTTGTGGACCATAACGGGCTCTCGTAAGGCGAAAGAGGAACTGTGGAGGCGCGCTGCGGACAAATGTCAACCTAGCCTGGCTGGCGCACTAAACGACACCGTATTTTGGTGGTTTTGGGTAGGAGGATTTTATAAAGGCCTCGCCGATGCTGGTACAATATGTAGCCCGCTTGTTGTTAAAGTGAGTAGATCGGGGGCGTTCTGCTATTTTAACTAATTTCTTTATTTTAGGCTCTGATTAACTTTGCATCCCGGTCGTACAATGCCCATCGGTCGGGCGAGCCCATTCCTTCGATTGGAGAGGGGCTAGGGCTCGCCTTTGGGCTATTGCTGCTTCAATGGGTGATCATGCTCCTAAATGTTCACTCATTTCATCGCTCTTTCACCACCGGAGTCCTCCTACGAACCGCTCTCATAACCTCAGTCTTCTCTCGCGCCCTCTCGATGACGTCACGCGCTCGTACTACGGGTGGGATGACGGTTGGGAAATTCGTTGGACTCATCAGTACCGACGTATCCCGAATCGACTATTGTTCGGGCTACTTTCATATGGCGTGGACAGCTCCGTTGCAAATGGCAATCTGTCTTATTCTACTCTGCATCAACTTAGGCTGGAGCGCCTTGCCTGGATTTGCCTTTTTCATCATAATGAGTCCGCTTCAAGGCAAAGTGACGAAGCGCTTGTTCTTGCTGAGGTACCTATCATAGAACGCTTACGGCTCTGTTAATAATGACGGCCTTTCTATTACAGAAAACGGAGCATGGTGTGGACCGATAAACGTATCAAGTCACTTCAAGAGATTTTGGGAGGGATGCGGATCATTAAGCTGTTCGCCTGGGAGGTGAGTAGATGGTCTAGACCGCGACGCCAGCTAACATTGTTCTCGTTCAGTTACCGTTCATGGAGCGCATTGGAGAATATCGCCGGACGGAGATGTCGTAAGTTGATGGAATTATATTGTTTAAACATCTACTAAACCTCTGCCAGTTATCTCCGTTCACGATTAACGCTCAGGTCCTTCAATAACGCATTTGCATTTTCGCTGCCAACCCTCGCTACTGTATTGTCTTTCGTGATATACTCGGCGAGCGGCCATCCACTCGAACCCGGCGTCATATTCTCTTCTTTGTCCTTGTTTGTTCTACTTAGGACGCCAATGACCTTCCTTCGTGTGTAGTTCAATTACAACCCTCTATATGCGTGTATTAATGCTGGTTTATGACGTCTCTAGCTGTCGCTCTCAACGCTATTACGGACGCCTCTAACGCAGTCCAACGATTGCAACCCATTTTCATGGCCGAAACACGACCGGAAAGCCTCCCCGTTGACCCAACGCTGCCAGTAGCCGTTCGTGCCAAAGAGGTCAACCTGACTTGGGATCTGCCTCCCGTCGGACCCACGAAACCGGCATCACCCGCCCCTACCGCTGAGAAATCCTTCTATAATCGATTCAAAGCTCGATTCAGGAACATCCAAGCTGCTACGGCCACGAGTCCAACCCCTAAGGTTGAAGAGCAGAAGTCACTAGCCAAGGGCGCTTTCAAGATCGACGGACTGAATCTCGAGATCCCTCGTGGGCAGCTTTGTGCAATCGTAGGACCAGTTGGTTCAGGAAAATCTAGTCTTCTTCAAGGGCTTATTGGAGGTACGTGCTTTTCTGTTTCTGAAATAATCCACTGATTGCGCCCCTAGAAATGCGCAAGGTAGGCGGAGAAATCGCATTTGGTGGCTCTGTGGGTTATTGTCCACAAACAGCATGGATTCAGGTATGCGATTTGCTGCGTCTACTTGAGGGTATCTAATAGGTTGTACAATTAGAGTATCTCAATTCGGGATAATATCATATTTGGTCAACCGTACGATGAGAAAAAATACCAGGATATTGTTGAGCAAGTATGTTTGCAACCTGACTTCGACATGCTACCGTGAGTTTCATATAATGGTACCTGGTTATATATCTTGAGCTAACCACCGATTAGACACGGCGACCTTACAGAGGTTGGTGAAAAGGGCATATCACTCTCTGGTGGACAGAAGCAGCGCATTAACATTGCTCGGGCCCTTTATTTCGGGAGTGATATCACTTTATTCGATGACTCGTTTTCTGCTCTCGATGCTCACGTTGGTCAATCCGTCTTCGACAATGTTCTTCGTGCTGGCGGCGCGCTTGACGGCCGCACTCGCATTCTCGTTACCCACAAGTTGAATTTCCTCCCTCACGTCGATTATATCATCACATTGGCTGGTGGCAAAGTGATCGAGCAAGGCACTTATACGGAGCTATTGGCTGCTAACGGGTATTTTGCCAAGTTCATTGCCGAATTTGGGACTAGTTCGAGTAGGGAGGAAGAAGATGCTCCCAAACCTCAAGCAGCTCCGACAGGCAATGGGCCCAAGATCCAAACTAGCGCTCAGGGAAAGGCTGGTATCATGCAGAGTGAAGAGCGAGCTACTGGTTCGGTCAATTGGAAAGGTTTGTGTGTTACTTGAAGTAGCCTTCTTGACACTCACGGCTGGTCCTCCAGTCTACAAGGCGTATTTCGTTGCCGCAAACATTGGAGTGGTATTCCCGCTCTTACTACTTGCTATCCTGCTGTTCCAAGGCGCTAGTGTGCTCAGTCCGTATTGGTATGAACTCAAGAACATTTTATATAGCGTTATTCTTATATGTCGATAATGCACAGGCTCGTTTTTTGGCAGGAAGAGTAAGCGCCATACTTCGTCGAGACAAAGAAGTCATTTAACAGCCTACTTCACAGGCGGTTCCCAATACCTCAAAGCGCTTATGTAAGTCACACACCCAACGCCAAGTTTAGTTCTAAATGCGTTCATCAGATGGTAATCTATGCTGTACTTGGCTTCGCACAGGTCAGTAGTTCGCAAACACATATGCCCATAGATCTAAACTGTTTACAGGCGTTTGGGCTATTCTGCATGGGGGGAGTGTTTGCGATCTTCACGTTCTATGCCTCGCAGACACTGCATCGAGTAAGTTCCTTGTCTAACGGACCGGCGCAATCTAACAATAAATTGTTAGGACGCCCTAAATCGGATCCTCCACGCGCCTATTTCGTTCTTCGAGTAAGCCAACCTTGTTCGTACATTGAATCCGTGCTTATTCCTCAATAATTCAGCACTACACCTCTCGGAAGGATTATGAATCGGTTTAGCAAAGGTATTCTCGCCGTCTCTTTGAGTACAACATACTGATTTTGCATAGACATTGATACAATCGATAACATCATCGGCGACGCTTGTCGCATGTTCATTGGGACGCTAGTGCAAATTGTTGGCGCCATAGTCCTCATTTCGGTGATTCAGCCTTGGTTCCTCCTTGCCGTGGCTATTGTTCTCTTGGCCTACTACTGGATCGCAATGTATTATCGCGCAACTGCGAGAGAAGTGAAGGTGAGCGTTGTAGCATCCTTGAGGATTGTGTAAACCTTAACCTGTTCCTGTTTCAAGCGTATTGATGCGGTCTTGAGATCCTCGTTATATGCACATTTTGGAGAGGCAATAGGTGGCATATCCACTATCCACGCGTACCAAGTTTCAACTCAGTTCAAACGCGAGAATGAAAATAGAATGGATATAGAAAACAGGTGCGGCGGACTAACATCATACTAGTGATTCTTACTAACAAAACTTGAAGAGCTTACTGGCTTACGACAGTAAACCAGCGTTGGCTAGCACTGCGACTTGACTTTCTCGGCTCGCTTCTCTTGTTGGCTGTGTCCTTACTTTGCGTCGGTGCACGTTTTACGATATCCCCTGCACAGACCGGAGTAATTGTGTCCTATATGTTAACTATTCAAACAGCAAGTGCCTACCACTCTGCTCTGGCATAGATCTTAGCTCATTGGTATTACAGGCGTTTGGCTGGGCAGTCCGTCAATCTGCCGAAGTGGAGAACAACATGAATGGCGTCGAACGAATCATTTATTACGCTCGAGAGATTGAGCAAGAAGCACCTCACGAGATGCCACCCAGCGAGATGAGGCTACCTAATCCATGGCCTTTCGCTGGTGCTATTGATATTCGCAACGCCTCCGTTCGCTACCGACCGGAACTTCCACCAGTCTTGAACAACCTTTCCCTTAGCATACAAGCAGGAGAGCACGTCGGTATTGTCGGAAGGACTGGGGCTGGCAAAAGTACTAGTATGTCATACATATTCTAGTCAAGCGACCATGGTAGCTGAAGTATTCTCAGTCACCCAAGCACTATTCCGTATGATGGAATTAAGCTCTGGGTCAATCACGATCGATGGTATTGACACAGCTCAACTGGGGCTCCGTACTCTCCGCAGTGCACTCACGAGTATGCACCTCCATATAACAACAATCGAAAAAGTTGTTGACTTTTCTCTGGCAGTTATACCCCAAGACCCTCTTCTTTTTAGCGGAACGCTTCGATATAATCTTGACCCGTGTAAGCAGCCGTCCTCTTCAGAGCTTGCTACATTCTTATTTTTTTCAGTCTCGGTGTACGACGATGCTCGGTTGTGGGACGCTTTAAAGCGAGCATATCTCACTGATTCTTCCGGATCCGACACGAGTATAGATAAGACATCTGAGAACACATTACACTCGAGGCGGTTCACGCTTGACATGAACATTCAAGACGAGGGCGCTAATCTTTCAGTGGGCGAGGTAGGTACATCACTCCCTCCCATCTGCTCACCTAGCTTATGAGGACAATCAGCGATCTCTGGTCAGCCTTGCACGTGCCCTCGTTAGGGACACACGCATCATTTTAATGGACGAAGCAACAGGTACTAACGCCCTCGTAGTGTCAGAGAGTATAACTCATAATTTTGTCCATAGCGTCCGTGGACTATGAGACCGACCGAAACATACAAGCCACCATTCAGTCCGAGTTTAAGAGCAAAACCCTCTTATGTATTGCTCACCGTCTGCAGACTATCATCGGATACGACAGAATCTGTGTTGTTGACGCTGGGAAGGTGGTCGAATTCGACACACCAGCTCAGCTTTATCAACAAGAAGATAGCATTTTCCGTGGGATGTGTAATCGCTCAGGCATCTCCTTATCAGATATCGCGAATACCTCCCGGGGTTGAGTGACTTGAACCCCGACCCCACTTGTACGAGTGTGCATATATCTATGGTCAATATGCCTATATACTATGATCGTGTGGACTGTGTGCTAATTCTTAAGAGAGGAGTTGGGGTACCACTGTACATGTCATTAATTTGACTCGTAGTAGATCGTAACGTGAGATCGACGTACCATTATTTTCACGATCGGCATTTGAAGTGTCCGCAAGCATGGGGACAGTCTTTTGCGGGACGCAACTGAAAAAAAGCCGAATCGAATCTTCCGCTTCAGCCCTAGTTCCGAATTGTGATTTCGCTGGGATTTAGCATTTGCTGAAATAGGTTCAACCTAACGTGGGCATTATTGTAGAATTCTAGTTGTAAGTGCCCCAAAGTGAAACCGCAAGCGATTCAGTGGGTACGCTTTGCTTGGCGCCGTCAGTGCTTCGGCCTTAGCCCTCTTGGCAGCTCTGACAATGGGACTTGCCTGTTGGTATCTGGTGGATCCGTGCTCTCCCCCCACCATGTTGAGCTTGGTCTGGCGCGCATATAAAGGCCGCTATCCAGGGTGACACACCTACCATACTACTCAGCCCCCAAGTACTAAGCCGTCCAAATATGTCGGTTATCACCACTCCAATACCTCTTCCTCAGCCAGCTACAACTCCTACTCATGTGGATCCGTTCACTAGGAGACTCTCTTACGTCTCTATCACCCCAGGAAACCTCGATATTTTGAAGGCCCTAAACTCAAAGCTATTCCCTGTTCCGTACCCGGATGCCTACTATGCTGTCACGATGAGGCCTGAGTTAGCTAAATTCTGCTTGTTGAGTACGCGTCGGCTTCGTGATTTATGTACTGCGCTAAGCCAAATACCAGTTTATCTCGACAACGTCCTTGTTGGTCAAGTCACATGCACTTTCAAGCCGTCCGAGCGTGAAGGAGAGACAAAGTTGTACTGGATGCTTATGGGTGTGTTGCCGGTAAGCTCTGGAGACCTAAGCTCGTAATTCATCTGTTGAGTTAAAACTCGATTGATATCAGGAGTACCGAGGACACGGCATTGGTGGTTGTGCATGTCAGACGATCATGAATGCGGTAGCAGAACACAACCATCGCTTGAAGAATTTGCGAGCAGGAGCGTTGAACTACTCTCCTCAAAAAATCGGAGCAGATGAATCCAAAGGCGATGCAATAGAGAGATTATCGGCATACCCTATATCTACGCAGTTTATGCACGTCTATGTCCTCAATGCAGGCGCCCGCCGGCTCTACGAATGTTTCGGGTTTACGGAAACCAAGCGTATTGACAATTTCTATAGGCGAAGAGGTCCTGAAGACAAAGCCATCAAAGATGCCTGGCTATTGGAGAAGAGGGTAGAGTTGGTCGAGGAATGATGTGCTGTGGCGTAAATAATACTAATCGCCTATCTATTCAAGAAAATGTGTGTCTCTGTTTGGTCTTTTGAGGTAGAATCACGTGATGTCAGTAGCTGCTTCCATACATCTGCTTCGGCGAGTCGCCACCCCAGTGCACAAAATATCAGATGTCGTCTTACGGAAGCTTGCGGCAGTCTACCCATGACTATCACAGGGCCAAGCGCCGGGCGACACAGGCTGTGTAAGTCGTGAGTCGGCACAAATTACACACGGGTGACACGGGGAGTACCCGCGGGAAACCCACTTTGGTGTAACCATTGAGCGGGCCGCGAAATACTCACAACTTATACAGGGGTGACTCGTTTCACGTGACTTGGTGAATACGCAGCACCCCCTACCCCTGGTTTCGCCTTTTTCTATATATTATCTGTAAGATGTCTATCGAGTAATGTACGTACGCACGGCAACCTTGAATTCAGTTTTTTAAATACATTGTAAATCGAACTATATTGTGTCTCAAACGAGACACCGAGGCATTTAATGGCCCAACACTGAGTATGTTACTCGGAGCGATAACAACCCCTCCGCCGCCGGCCAAGCAACGGACGCCCAGAGTCGTGGCTTGGAATCCTATAAAGCACGCTTAACGGCTTGGTAGCGGCACTCACCGAGCGTTTCGATTGGGCAAAGTCAAGATTTAGGCCCTTCGCGAGGTATATATTCGCCTCGAGGGTTCGAACGAGGGGCTCTGTCAACGTGTTGAGGCTCTCGAGGGCTACTGGACTATCCTTGACCGGCAAATCCGGTTGCTCACTGTGAATCTGTAATTCGAGGCAAGCAGATTAGACGTTGCAGTGGTAGACCTGAGATTATTGCGCCAAAACTCACCATTAAGAGCTCTGAGAAAGGGCCCACGGGCATAGACCTAGACACGTCCGTGCTTGTAGCATCGGGTCCTGCGGCTTTGGGCCCCGATACAGAGGCTGAGGCCGACAGAATCCAATCAAAAGAGGCTCGGGGTCCTAATCCTTTAAAGGTAAAAAGTTGTTCAAGAGACAGTGTGAGAGACTCACCAATCGTTTCATTAGGAGGGGGTCCGGAGCGTGTTGTATGGCTGGTACCGTGTCAGTAGCTCCAAGAACATCGCTGATAGGTACTACCCCTACGTATCTGAAGATTATGACGAGTGGCCACATACCGACAAGCCAGATGGTGGTTGAGAGAAACACGAGGCTGAGCTTCGAGTAGAAGTTCGACTCCGAGATCAATTGACCAATGATCCAATGTTGGTATGAGGTGGTTTATCAGCAAGATTACGAGCAGGCGTGTTGCGAAAAACGACGCAAACCAGCGAGAAACACAAGCGAAAGGCGTTGAAATCGATAGGGGCACAAGGTGTTGCTGGTCCAAATAATGACGGAAAGCGGACCCGCGTACTTACTTTGGAGACACAAGGAAAGCTACTGAAGGAGGATTTCGGTGACTTGACTTTTGAAGAACTGCTGGCTGACTAGTGAAGGTTGTGCGGGTGCCTTCAGCCGTGATGGATACATTATATTTCTGATGGTTTTGATACTTTCATTCTATCTAGCATTTTAATAGTATTTGGTTAGTGGAATGTATAGACTATAGAGCTCAGCGACATACCTAAGCTAAAATCAGAGAGATAAAGAACAATACATCGTCGAGTGTTGTGGTCAAGTGCAAAATTCTCGTTTGTGTGTGATTAGTTAATCTAAGTGTCTGTGAAATATTGAGTCACATGTCGTTGGGGAGCCGTTCGTCAGTAGTGAGTAGGCGTTGTGTCGGGGTTGAGGTCGGAGTCAGTGGTGAGTCGGTTACAGGTACCTTAAAGCCACGCCGTGGTTACACACATTGTGTAACTCAGCGCTTTTCCCAGTGTATACTCAGCACTTGTAGGGAAAGAATTGCTCTTGGCAGAACATCTTGTGCCTTGCGGCTCCAAATCACGTGACGGG
>WSTH01000718.1:0-19249 GCA_019616345.1 Ceratobasidium sp. 395
CCGATAGGTTGGAAGCGCTGATTACCAAGAATGACCCTGAGACCCCTCACGTTTGATGCATCAGTTTCGGGGGGGGGAGAGACCTTGGCGAGCAAGGTGATATATTTGGCTCTCTTGTGATTGCAGTCGTCTTTCCATTTCGTCTAATAGCCTTGACGAGCCAAGCTTGGTCGCCTTGGGTAAGATGTTATACGGTATTTTGACCGCGTATGAAGCTGTGATGATTTGCTGAACTGAGTTGTGAGCGACTAGGGATGAATGTGTGCGTATGTAATGCACTTTGACCAGGCAAAAGAAACTAGGAGACCATATATACAACGTGAAAAGATCTCGATATATACAAAGCGGAGTTAATATAAGAAATACGCTCGGCTTAATCACTATACCTCCCAAAACCTTGCCGTTCCTTCGGGCCGTTATTCCTCATCCGTGCTACTAGGTAAAGGTAGCGGCTTGAAATGTACTCCCATTTTCCCTTTTGGGATCCCGTGTCTACACAACCTGCCGGTCAGCCAGGACAAAAAACTGGACGATAGAAAGCGTACGCACACATCTCGCAGATGCTCCAGCATAGGACTATCCACACCCCGCGAGCGCGTATAAAAGTACCGGGCCGGGATTTCCATCTCCTCGCACTTCATACAGCTCATCACGTAGAACTGGTAGTCCATCGTTTCTTCATATACGTCTGCTGCTTGAGAGCCTGTTAAAAAGTGCGCAAACGGTTTTGGATCTCCAGGCCCGAGGTCGTGCGTATTACGATACACAAATCCGGACTTGGGATTCGCCTGGATTTTCGCTTGCGCCAGTCTTGCTTGGCGTTGCTCGGCCGTATAGTGCCTCACCTATCGCAAATAGTCAGTCAACGGCCACCTCGAGAACATGCCCACGCACCAGACCCTCCCAGCTATCGCTCATCGTCCGATGACACCGCCCACAGGTAAAGTTTCGACCCAGCGCTTGCATTTCAGCACCCACAGCATCCGGTCGTCCCACTCGAGCCAACAGGTTTCTAGCCACGGCTGACATATCATCATCCCGTTCGAACTTGTTCTTGTTCCACCGTGTGCCGTATGTCGTCTCTTCAGAGAATCCGATAAGCATGCATCCCGAGTATGCCTCAGGCACAATATTCGGAAATTGGTGATCATGCCAATCGCCTTTGAACATCACGTCGGCACGAAGAAGCACCTGAATGTTTGGGGATAACTCGGAGAAGTTGGTCGTTGTGGTGCCATCAGGTTTCCCATAGGTAACGACAAACTCGGGAAAGGCTCTTCCGACTGCACGCAGCGCAGTGGATCCAGTGGTATGCAGTGCCGCACCTGACACTTCATTACTCCCGTGAAGCCCAGAGTTCCATATCCCGATTACGTCCTGCTCAAGTTTATCTCGCCACTCCGTAATCGCCTGAACGACCTCGTCTTTGATATCCTTGAGCCTCGCCTCCACATCTTCCGGTGAGATGTCCTCTCCGATGATGTTCCTGATCATCGGCCACATGAGAAACTCGTTGGTCGAAGGGAAGGGTATCCAGGCTGTGACGTCTTGGAAATCGCTCCTTGGGGCGGTATAGTTTGAGACGGGCTCGTTTTCGTTGTGGGGTATCTTAAGCGTGACATGTACGAGAGGTGGAAGTGGATTCCAGATACTACGCGTGAAGCTTTGAAGCTTGCCGATGCGAGCCTCTCTTCGTTTCTTTTGAGCGGTACTCATATAGTACGTCTTTTTCACAAACGGAAGAAGTTCCTCGCGTAGCTCTGGCCAACCTGCGCGAGGATTGGTCCTTAATGCAAAAAAAGAAGGTTTGAAAGACTTACTACGATCGGTAACTGGTCTTGGTTGCCAGACCAGCTGTCTCCACTCAGGTGAATACCGCAACTGGAATTCTTCTTCTTTCCATCCCTCAGCAAGCAGGCGTGTCTTGATCCTAACTCATCGTTAGAGAGTTAGCGAGAAATACAAGGTTACTTACTGTTCCCAGCGCTGTTCCCTCCGCTGCTCAAGCCCGTCCATTGGCCCCAACTCCATCCAGTTCAAAAAATCTTCAAGCTTATCGCCAAGCTGTTCATTTACTTTAGTGGGTTGAGGGCATCCGGGGATGGTGTCACCTACTGCCTGCCGTTCTTTCACCCTCTTCGATCTTGCCTTCTTGTAAGCTGCAACGCCCTTTTGACCCTTGGCAGTTGACTTATTCATATCCTCGATGTCGCGTTTGAGGACGAATGTGGTAGAAGACTGAGGCTTCCCAATGACTAATAATGTATATGTTTATAAGAAGTTCATGTTTCGCAGTGTCAGAATGCTTACGGTGCGTATGAGGGAGGAACTGAATATTATTTTTGTCTCCTCGCCATTCTTCAACCCTGAGTAACTAAGTCAGTGGTGGTGTTCTTAGAGTTACCCTAGACGTACTGGTTTTCGAGGCACGAGTCACATAGTCGGACCAAGAGATACGGATCTATCCGACGATGGAACACATTCGTTCCACAACTCTAAGGGGTCCAATAAGCGCAACCAAACAACCATTGCGGTAAACTTACAGAACACGTCGGTGAGTACAACAAGGATATATATTGTGGCTCGCTAAGTTCTTCCGGGCAAGGAGGCATGTTTGAAATGTTCACCATTGCCGCTTTCCATAGATGTTGGGAGGCGCGAGATATGAACATTTTGCGAAAGAACTTGTTTGTTCGGGCGAGCGAGAGCAAATCGACGGGCATCAAATACTTTGAAATCTACAGAAGTATCAAATGCGCCCAATAGCGTATAAGAAGATGCCTTACCTCGTTGAACGCCGCAGATGGAAGATCCAGGAGTCGCTTGGGAGGGACCTTTTTGCCTCGCTTACGAGTCGTGGTCGCAGCCTTAGGTTTTGCGACTCTGGGTTTCTTCTTGGCTACGTTGTCATCCAAAAGATGTTTCAGTTTAGCGCAGATACCGTCGTGGAGGTTGCTTACCCCTAGAACCTGACTGGGCAGCGCCATCGCTTCCTGCCTCGCTTTGCAAGACCCAACCTCGTGTTCTGGGGAACCAAAGCGTCAAATTCTTCCCTTTATAGTTGTATATGTTCAGCCCACCTTCCCATAGCTTGACTTCTGGATTTTTCCGAGTTAAGGAGATTTAGTGGTTGGTGGCGAAGTACGTTGTGAGGGTCAAGAAGAAGAGCGTCATGGGCTGGCTAACCCTATCAGTGGCTGTGCAGAACCACATCAAATGCTTCCGTCAGGTCCCAGCACTTGATCAATCGGCCACCACACCCAAACGTCCCTCAAAGGCTAATGCATTTGAGCTACAAGCTACTAAAACCTCGTTCAAATTTCGTAGGGAGAGCTCTTCTATACGGCTCAGCTTACGAGGATTGTTATGATATCGATAACTGTCCTGCTTTTAAGTCCAACTATAGGTTCAAATTGGGAAGCCAAGCGAAAATAAGAGAGCCCCATACTTCAGCAAGAGCTTCGAATTCGATTCGGAGCTGCCGGCTCAAGGACGAGCTCTTGAAATTCTGGGCGCATATATCCTCAAAAACGATATTGACTAGCGTAGAAGATATGTCATTTGCGACTCACTTTAGTGGCCCAGTGAGATGTTTCGGGGGATAAAATCAGCTTCTAGTTACTCACAAATAGCCGCACATCCTCCGCTCAACATTTAAGCGCTCATTTGAAGTGTGTAGGTCATAGATCTCGTGTGGATCGTTCAGAATAGCTTTCGGCGGCGATGTAAGTTTTTTGTACCTGCTCAACAAGTACGCGTGCACAGTAAGTGTTCTCTACCTGAGAAACTGATCGGAAGTATAATGAATCTTGCATATGAAGTCATATCGAAACAGGCAAGACGTGAGAAGCCCAAAGGATAACGGCTAGTCCTGTCATCTAAAGCTAGTACTTCGCATTTAGACCAGCTTTTCGTACGCATACACCCGTCATATCAACGCGTCAGCCTGGGAACAATAGTCCGCGCATCACTCTAACTGACGCAGCATTCGGATTTTTGGACTTTTGCCAGGGTAGCTGTAAAGTGCTCATCCTCAAGTAGGTAACGCAGGACCTGTTTCAGATGCTCATGGATCATGAATAAAGGCCTTAACAGATTCGGCCGAGATACTTGACTCCCAAAATCAGTTCGGACCGATCGACTACACTTGCTATACTTAAGACTCCCCCATGACGCTTTCATCTGAGCCTTCGGCGCATCCGATCGTCCCATTCTAGCCAGCGAATTTTCGGAAATACGGTTCTAGGGATGCTCGCCGCCCGCCGCATAACTGCCAAACATCCCTGTTCACCCGAGTTTGTTGGCGGGTGGACTTTCCCGCAAGTATTTCATGGATTTTATGCGTTATGCGCTTGATGAGATCGCAAAATTGCGACAACCACAAACTAATCGGGATAAGCTGCGATTACATAAAACTGACACCAGAAAAAGTCGCACCATCCCCGCACAGCCACTAATGAACTCGTCATTGACCCTGCAGCCATCGACGCTTCTGGTCATCACACTCAAATCACCCTCAACCATCACACTCGATTTCTGCATCACAGTGCTGATAGTGAACTAATTGTTTCATAGAAACAATCAACGTATGCACTCTTCTTTTCACGAGATGCACTTGGCTCAATCTTCCCTGCTATGACTCCAGTGCAAAAATGGCTGGCTCAAAGGTCGGTCAGAGCAAAAGTGTGGCGCGAGGAGGATCGAGTGGTGAGTTCATTCAACGGCTTGTTTGACATATTCTCATCATACGCCAAGGCCAACCGGCTCAGAAGAAAGCTCGAACAACAAAAGCAGCGACGGCCGGGCCGAAGAAACGAGGAAAACTGAGTTTTGCTCAGTTCCTAGATTTGCCCTCCGAGGTGATCGGTGAAGTATGTTTGATTTATGGCTTATCGCGCCAACTTGTATCGCTTATCATACCTGTAGATTGTGAAGCATCTCATGCCCGCCGATTTACTGTCACTCGCGCGGTCCAACAAGTTTTTGCGTGAGATTTTCATGTCTCGCACATCTCAAGCTCTCTGGAAGGCGACGATTCGCAACGTTCCGAACATGCCCGACTGCCCTTCGGGTCTTAGCGAGCCAGAGTATATATCTTTGTTGTATACCAAGATTTGTTCGGTGGGTCCGACGTCATTTTTTGTTTGCATCGCGTTTATCATCACGGCATAGATGTGTGGCGCGAAGGTGCTTCGTCGGATGGACCCTTACCTCTTGGCACGCCTGTGTAATGCATGCAGTAAGGAAACGTGAGTGTAATACACAGTAGTACATGCACTTAGGTTAAACCTGGCTCAAGTACTCGGGTGATCTTCTCGAGCGACCCCCTATACGAACTTGTCGTCAGGAGTTCGAGTGAGTCCATCTGCAATACGCATCTTTCGTCCCTATTAATTGAAATGTTTGTTGTTAGTGATGGGCGGACTAGACTTCTACTGCACCGCTTTCAATGACGACATGGATGAGATTGAACAAGAGAGCTCGCGTCACCGCCCGGGTTCTAAGTGGTTTAAAGCTAGGAAGGCGGCAGTTGATAGACGGCAAAAGGTACAGTGTCACGGAGTTTTTTTTTTTTTTTTTTAGTGCAATCCAACTCATTAGCTGGATAGTATGGCGAGAAGCTTCAGAAGTTCTTGGACGGCTTGGACAAAGAGAAGGCTGCGGAAATCGTTGGGGTGAAGGAACAGCGGCGGCAAGAGTAAGTAGCTCGCATTCACAACGCCGGGTTTTCTAACAGTGAATAATAGCATCAAGGCACGTATTATTGAGAAGGGCTGGGACGCTAGGGATATGAAACCAGCCCCCGAAGACTGTTGGGCTTGGGATCAATTAGTGGAGCAGCCAAAGCCCCTTACGAATCGCAGTACGTACCCATATCAAGCTTGACTGGATTTAGAACACTGATTTGTTTTTAGCTTGGGCTAATCTGTATCCAAAACTACTACCGCTGCTCGAGTCGAACCACGAGTATCACCAACGAATAGACAGAATAAAACGGAAACGAGGACGTCACAGTCTGTTCCACGACATGGTTTACAAAATGCGGAAGGGGGTTCCCCCTCTTGTCCACGTTACTGCGAGACAGCCCTCTCAAGTCGATGGTTCTGGCTCGAGCACGACTTCCGTTTCTGAAGCTCTGACTCTCAGCGACCGAGATGTCAAGATTGAGATGCTATTCCCGTCCAGTGACGAGCTTCTCCGCTGGCCAATCATCAAGCGTATTCTGAGGAAGGATATATCGCCGGAAGAAGCCCGGGTTAAGCTTGAGGAGGTCTGGGAAGAAATCGAGCAGGCTGTAGTGGAATGGCGAGAGGATGTCGAGCAGGATTTGATCGAGATCTGGGGCGCCGACGAAGTTGAGGAAGAACCTGCTTCATCGACCGGCAAAGCGACAGGAAGCGGCATTGGGCGAAATGCTCCAAGGGGCACAGGATACACCACTATGTCAATCTCGAACTCACATACGGTCTCATTCGATCTTCCCGAGTTCATCGTTACGTTTGGGAAACCAGATGGCACTACGACGACCAACCTCTCTAGTCTTTCCCCGGGTATGCAACTACTGCTTCGTACCGACACAATATTCAAAGGTCACGAAGTCCATCGTTATTACCCCACTCTTGTACCTCACGCCTACTCCCTGTATGAGTCTTTCTACGCTCGTTACGCCGAGTGGAATAGTGGCGGTCGATGGAAGGCGAAGAGATTTAGCCGGGACAACGAAGCTTCAACGGTTGCTAAGAAGCTGCTTGCTCAAATCGGTCGGCCTGACGCGACCTCGGCTGAGACCCAGGCTTTTGGTGCAAGGTTCAAGTGCGATCGGTGTACAGGTGGCTCGCCTACAACTTGGGATCGTTTGGTAAGTCTGATTCCAGAACCTGATCAAACGTTTACCGAACATGGTCTCGATTATAGGTGCAGCACTATACTCAGGAGCAACGTCAGTGGAAACAAGCACTGGAGAAGATACCATCTAATTCCAAAATCATATATCGCAACACGCATGAACTCGGACCCGGGGATCCGAGACCGTTTGCACGCTTGGTTGCGCCACAATCGGGTCAGGCTTTCCACAACACCAAGCCAATGATGGAGTGCATCTGGTGCGAGAAAGTAGGCATATCGTCTCATTATGAGCATGTGAAACCGTCCGAGGAGGACGTTCAGAGCCCTCTTACTGGGCATTTGAAGAACGTGTAAGTGGGATCCTGCTTCTGATGCTGGCGTTTCGTGTTGATTGGGTTTCGGGTAGACATGGCATCGCCAACCCTGAGCAAGATGTGCATTTTCGCAAGTGGCGGAGCGAACTACGGTATAGGGCCAATCACGTCGATAGTGATACCGAGGATGAAGATGAGGAGGACGAAGACGAGGAGGATTATGATGAGGATGATTGTTATGATGATGACGAGGAGCTGTGTGCTTATGAACAGTATTATGGAGGTGGCAGCGAGGAGGGCGATAGTGAAGAGAGCGTCGAGATGGGGGACTTGACGGATTGAATACCTGTGCGTTTTCAGGCTTCGATGCGTCTGTGT
Source organism: Ceratobasidium sp. 395 (assembly GCA_019616345.1). Lineage (NCBI taxonomy): Eukaryota > Fungi > Basidiomycota > Agaricomycetes > Cantharellales > Ceratobasidiaceae > Ceratobasidium > Ceratobasidium sp. 395. The sequence goes on from WSTH01000718.1 coordinate 7,539, forward strand.
TTAATTGTACATAAAGCTTATTGAAATTTTTATTCTACGAGAAGTACGAAGCGTTTGTCTATCGGTTGCAGCTAGTTTCTGAGCCTGCTCTCCCAACAGGTTGTTATTTGTTTGTGAACGCTTGCCTCGGGGAGGTAAGGGAGAGGTGTATAGCCACCTCTACGTCGTCATTCTTCTTCCTCCCTTCCCTGACTATCACCGAACTTAAACTCGGCACTTCCGAATACTACCGTCGAAACACAATTTACGGAGCCATAATATTCAATACAACTATTTAGTAGTCTCCTTTTCTCCGAATTACTTCCTTTTACTGATTTTTTTTTTTTGATAACGGCACGCGAGGTATGGCTGCGGGGAAAGCGGGGGGCGAGAGTGGAAAAGCACGAGTGGAGTCCAAGGGTGAGAACATAGGTATTTCTCGATGGCGTATACTCATAGTAATTCTAAACACTTGGAAGGAGCTACATGTAGCTAGGGGCAAGGACGATTTAACTGTTGCACGGGTGGTTTGCATTGTCGAACTAACTAGGTGAATTTTGCAAAGCGGTACGCCCATCTAAGACGTGGACCGCCTGAGCGCCAACACGCTGGCAGATAGGAGTCTCAAACCTCGTGATCAAAGGGAGAGCACTGGTGCCGAATAATGGAAGGCCTGTCCGAATGATGCGAGACTCAGAGAGAAGCTAGCAAGAACTTAGCTGACAGACCCGAGACTGCGAGTAAGGTCACAGAGCGTCGGGTAATCAACTACATGGTGGTACAGTTGTGAACGACGGGCTTCGAGTAGATGACGGATGTATAACGCAGAGAAGGCTTGCGAGTACAATTTGTTCGAGATCGTTACAGCCGAGTAGTCCATGCATCAAGGCGCCCAAACAAATTCCACCCAGATTTTCGGCGCTTTCTGGGCGGAGGCGCGGGCAGATCAACAACCATTGCGCTTGGAGGAGTACGAAAGCGTCAGGAACTTGAACGGTTCCGCTGGACCTGCTAGATTACCGTTCCAAGGACAACACAAATTTGGTGAAATTCAGCTCATCACGTGCGAGATTTGGCACCTGCTGATGTCATCACGGCAGCTTAATTTGCCACCGCCACTTGATCACTACTCGCACCAGCCTTACCCTGTAGCGGACTCTTGATACTGAGAGAACCTTATCCCTCTTCGGCCGATTCAAATTTTGGCTCGATAAAATCCTGTCACTGCCAAAAAACAATGTCCAATCCACTGCATTGGTCGGAAAAAACACATTTTTATCCTATCGGCAACACTACACCCGTTTGCCTAACGCAAGATCTTTCACCTGACCAGTCTGCTGATATCTTGCTCTTGGGTTGTGGCGATCCGCGCAATATTTTGTTTACCCTTTACGCTGATCTCATTTCCTCGTCCCGTACGTAGCGTAGCGTTATTCTGCATCCCCGACAATCGCTAACCGATTTTTAGGTCCACGCTCGATAAGTTTCACATGTTGTGACCTGGAGCCGGCAGTGCTAGGTCGTTCAATTTAAATTATACATTTTAAACAATTACTAAAGTGAGCTTGTTAGCGCGTAACGTCATCCTGTTCGCTTTATTTGAGGATGGCGAACCCGTCGATCAAGCTTGGAATATCTTCTACCACTTCAAAATTGACGACACGACTCTATCTCTCCTCGTTCGACAATGCCAAAAACTCCTACAAGCCTCTGAGTCTCCCCGCGCTTGGAATGATTCTCAATATGGCTCATTCTTGAAGTTCTTAGATGCTCGCACTCTGGCCGAGCTTCGGCGACACTGGACTCTCTATGCCGGGTTTCCAAAACTGCCAAGGCCTATCTTGAATAAACTTCGTCAACAAATGAACGAAGCTCGCCAACCTGTGCTGGAGGCTAAAAATGTTCTTAACATCGCTGCCCTTGTAGCCAGCCGATCTGCTGGCCCTCTCCTCCTGAATGCAATATTACCTGTTTCGGAAGAGCTGTACAACTACTGGAGCACTGGTACAATGTTCAAACGACCTGCTGATATCGGTAAAGCTAAACACATCAATCCCACCTTCATCTACTCGCGTTCTGGCGAAATGTTCAATATTCACTATGGTACTTTCCCACAAGGATCTCATTTTGCTCCTATCTTCGCCTCACTTGCATCCAAACAATCCGGATTTAAAATGAAACAGCAGTTCAAGGCGTGGGCGGATGCATTCAAGGACTCCAGAAACGCGAACGCAATCACAATCTGGCTCTATATCGGAGATGCGTTCGCCTTTTGTCACGCATTTCATCGCTATGCTATATCTGGCCAAATCGCCTCTGACATTCGTATTGCGTCGTGGACCGCTGGCCAAATTCATTTTGATCAGCTCACAGAGCAATCCCAGATCCCGAAATCATTTGACATCGTTGATTCATCGAATCTAACGGATCATCTCGGTATACTGAATATCCTGGTTGCGGCACAACCTCTGCTTCGAGATAAACCAGCTTCTCAATCTGTTCTTTACACAGAATCACTTCTCCTCGCGGGAAAAACCCTGACCGAATCTCTACGGTCTCGCATTCGAACGAATATTTCTACCATTGGGTTACTTCTTGGACTTGTACCGCGGCCTTATATGACAGGGTTTACAACCCAATCCCATTCGCATGAGGCAATAATGTCACCCGAAACCCATGGAAACTATCATGAGAGAATTGCCTGGGTGCACCCCGCTTCTGGGGACCAGATATTTAGAAAAATCAACCCACGGCTTGTAATCACAACGAACGACCTTGCAACGATATTGGCGGATCTTTATGCAGCAATTTGCCCTTCCAAGAAGCTTGTGTGGCGGTCATTTTTCTCTAGAACGCCGGCCGCAAGTCGTGATCAAAACCTTTTCCACTATCACGCTGAAACGTTTGCGATGCTCTTCAAGCGCATACAAGCTAGGGTAGCTATTACCGACGGGAGTTGGACCTCTGTGGCTCTTCGGTTCCTAAAACTGGCACGTAAACCAACTGTTTTTGCTCCGCCGCGCGATATCCAGGAACTTGCTTTCCACATGTATCGTCAAGCGACCGAGATGGACGTCAACTCAAAGTTGGATCGGGAATCTAGCCATAACATGCCCCAGTTCTTTAAGAGAAACCTTCAACTGGTGACAATGGATGACATGGCTGTCTGTCTGGTTATAACAGTTCCTCGATCTAGCCTTCGAATTTTGCTGGAAAACCCAAAGTTGAAGGGGAGCGTTATACTCCATTGTAGGGTCATCTTCAACAAGGGATACGCTACCTATGATGCGATTGAAGCTACTTGGGGTCGATGTGTTACCGATACCTCGGGCAAAGTCACGATCCAGGAAGATCCGGCTAAGAGTGAGGGAAATTCAGGCTTGGTTGTTACGTGCTGGGTCCCCAAAGTCAACTTTCACGATGAGGATGCTCATGTCAGCTTGGGATTCTGGCCAACGCCTTTCGCATATATGGCATTTTCTGAACATTTGAAACCGACGCTTGATTTTGTCGGGTTCAACGTACGCTCTAGTCGTCACGTTCGAGTTTTACCCTATCGCCCCGCTTTGTCTGGAGAGACTCCACAGACTTGGCTATTTGGAAGCAATGATGCACGTACTTCGTCCAGTACCTCTGGTGATACATTTGCGCAAGCCGTTGTTTCGTCGGGGTGGAGGAAACAGAGCAGAGTTACGAGTTTGGTAGCAAAATTGCCTACCAGATCCAAAGGCGCCACCAAGGGCAAAGAACTCGTAACACTTTCACTACAGGCTACTCCCTGCACGACAGCATTCTATAGCAAGGGTAGAGAACATTCGGCGGTTTACCCGTATCCTCTGCAAGGAGAAACCCACAAGCTCCAGTTGAAATACAGATATTGGGAAGTGAGTACCCAAGTACCCATTTAGTTTCTCCGAGCTTAGATAAGGTCTAGATCCAAGCTCCATTAGCTGAACCATTTAGCTTAGGAGGATACGGACTCGATCCTTTCCCCATTCTTCGAGGAGACAACGGCATCTATCTCTGGAATGTTCACTATGTGAACCTCGACCGAATGCCTATTCTTGATACCGAGGATCCTTCGAAGCTCGGTTGGTTGCCCACGCATATAAACATGCAGCTGTCCCAACATGAACACAACCACCAGCTCGTCGGCGCCGGCGGCAAAACGTCGATCATAAGGACAATATGGTCCGCATTCAAGAAGCTACTAGGCATAGGAAGAGATCAACAAACACAGACTCACAATCATTCCGTGATCACTGCGCTCAAAAAGAGTATTGGCAGTATGGTCTTAGGATTTTCGGGACTGAAAGACTCTCCCAAAAAAGTATTCTGGCTCAAGGAGCTGAGGTCGGATCCCTTCGCCTGTGTACTAGTCAGTGGCTTGCGACTTGATTTAACATCGTCGACGGCCGTACTCGATTCGGCTGTGCTTTGCTCCACAAACCGGACAGAGTCAAAGCTACATTCTGAACTCAGGAGCTTGGCTAAAGGAAGTGAAGTCATCACCACCAGTCCGGACGAGGCATTAGCCTGGAAGCGACTATTACCGGCTCTCGCGGAACGATGTCGTACCTGGGTGCATAAACCGAATTGTAATCATGAATTCCACAAATACCCTATACAGCCTGGTGGATCGGACGATAACCCCTGCTGTGACTGTGGGAAGGGGGCTGGTTTCGACTCTCCTGCTTGGGATGTTCCGGACTGGAAGCCACTTTTACCGTATGCGACACGAATAGCGATATCACCGCTTTTCCCAGTTCCTTACCTCGAGAAAATGCTTGACATTAAACAGGCTAATTCCGCCCTAACTACTCCCAATCAAGACTTGTTTGGAGCCATATCTATTCAGAAACGCAGCTATAAAATCATTCATCCTAGAGGCACTGGTGAAGGCCATATATGCCGTACCTTCTATCCACAACACTCTCCACACTTTGTATCTTGTTATAGGATGAAAGTGGGTAGTTATATCCGCTTAAATCGACTAAAATATATGATCTGAACAGTGGGATACTGTTGGATTTCTCACCTAGATGAAATAGTCTCCGCCGCATGCAGAGCTCCCAACGTGTAAGGGTTACGCGTGTGATCTTACATACGCGACACGGCCGCAGGCCGTGCCTCCACGCATACACGTTCCATTCCCTTTGCTATTTCACACTCTCTCGTTCCCTCGTATTTAAGACTTGCTCTCTCGTGTACATACAGACTATCTCTCTCGAATCCGAGTCGTCTGGCAAGTCACTCTTACTCACACTAAGTTCCGACACCGCCAGAACACCCGCGTTCGACTCTGAGGTCCCTCGGACCTCACACAACGGCACCTTCCTCCAAGTGGTTCAAACAACCCCCCCCCCCCCGAGTTGATTAATCCCTTCTAAACTGCTTCCTCGTAATTTTTTCAATACTTCATGTCATCAAGTGTATAAGGTCAACTTTGATGCTAGTCCATCTTTGCCAAGTCGCACTACCCTGGCTTCGTTAATTGGTTATATTGAAAGGTTACCAGTTGTAGAGCTCATTTTCGTAGTTGCATAAAATAGATGATGGTATATTTATGACGGCTGAAGGAGAGTGATGGGACACAAAGCATAGGAAAAGCGGGAGGGGAGAACAGACTGGGTGGCGGTCAGGACACGGCGGAGGGCTGTCGGGAAAACCCGGTGCTGACAAGTTAGGGTTTAACGCCAGTGTGAAGGGACAGGCGCCCCATGTTCCCTTCAACCCGCACACCATGCGAAGATTCATGAAAAGCCTCAAGATGGTGATGAATCTTCTTAAGCGAAAGATTCCTTCCAACTGTGAGTGTGCATTTTCATAGTGGGCCAGATAACAACAGACGACGTTGATAGTATCATATACATATGAATCACAGTGCTAACGTCTGACATCAAGCAGCGATACAATCACTTCGGGACCGCATGGATTCGCGCTTACTCGACTGAGGGCTCCGAAACCACCGGGCCGAAGTCTGGCGGCAACCCTTTCCATACCTCTCTAATCGCCTCTACTATATCTTCAATAACCAGTATCTCGCCTGCCAGCTGGTGTACGGCAACCCGCTCCGCATGAGCAACAATCCGTCGTTTGATATAGATGCTCTGAAACTGACTTATCGTAATGTAGGTTGTACCTAGCTCTGGCCCGGGTTTGTCCTACGGAGTTCAGTTGGCATAAACCACAAAGTTCATGTTTTGTAGGTCGGGCTGACGTACCAGGACTACATTTATCATCGTTTGATTCATCTTGGTCATCAAAGGCAACGCATAGCTGAGTCCTGAGGCTGCTAGCGACGCTAGAAGCATGGAAAGCCCAGGTTTGTCTAGCTGGTCAGCTAGTACAAGCGCCACCTCTGAAGGCCCGAGTAGATTTTTGGAAGCCAATTTGTCGAGTATTCGTACTGGGGCAAACCCAAAGTCCTCATTACGGGCTATATCATATGCCTTAATCCAGAGTTTTTGCATCGAATCTGAGCGCTCCAGTGAGTCCAGAACTCTGGCAGAGACTACCGACGAGCCGTGTTTCAGCATTGCGAGTCTCATCGATGGTTGAAAGAACGGCCAGCGGTCTAAATAATCATAAGTATGACATATATGTATATATGCTAGTACAAGGACCTACCCTTGGTGCTATAAGAGGGCACTCTTGAGGGGAAGAGAGCAAGATACAAAGCCATGGGATGGCCAACCAACCAACTCCACGCCAGGCTGCTAGAAGAAGCTGGATGCTCAATTTGCCACATGCGCCAAAGGTTTCTATGGATCCGACTAGCCCTGCCGTAGAGTTTAGCCTGCTCTTTGGCAAAAACCGAGATGTAACTCGTCGCGATTCCGTCGGCTGATCGTATGGCAATCTCTGAGTCATCTGGACAGACGTCGACAGCACGCCTGAGCTGTTGGCCGCAGTATCCCGCGTCATGAAAGAGGCTGGAAATAGTTTCGATTGACTTGGCCAGTCTAGTCCGAAATAAAGGTTCCCAGTCCGACTCCAATAGCGTTACCCTCATTGTTTCTCTGTATAGGATATAGCCAGGAATTTGAGAGTTCAGGTGCTCTCGTATGGTATCGAACACGAACTGAGCACGCTGCGGGTTTTCTGGCTCAATATAGGCGCATATAGCGAGTATTGCATGCTTTTTTGAACCTTCCGGAGACAGATTGCTAAATTCTCTAAGTGAAGAGTCCAAGCACAAGTCCCATTGATCTCCGTTGATTTTCGTTTCCCAGCTCGCCACTCGTCGAGTTAGCACGGCAAGCACAGTCAGACATAAGAAGTAGCAATTGTAGCGCTGTAGTGTATAGGCGCGACAGATCTTGGTGTTTTGTATCGAGTAGCATATTGAAAGCACGTCCATTATGTCGAACTCTCGAACAAGATCAACCTCGGCGATACGTTCGGAAGGGTATCTGATGCAAAACCCATTGTAGTTCAAGTCAGAGAACCACTGGATCAAGTCACGTGCAGCGCACCCAAAGTCGCGCATTGCATCAGTCCGAGAGCCTCCTCCAGTGCGTTCGACTCGGCACACGGCACCATCGGTAAGCTTTAGTAGCAGGAACTCATGGTAAAACGGTCCATCAAGACTTTTGTGATGCTCGACCGACCGAAACCTCGTACTCGACTCGCATTGTTGATTATACCAGCCCATCACTGGACAGTCTGTATGCTGCCAATTCTGGTGGAACTTCATGGTAAAAGGACGACTGCGGCTGCTGGACCCGGACCAGGCAGATATGCGTTCGAATGCAAGGTGAGAGGAGGCAAAGGAGCTTCCAACAAACTTCTTGCGCTCTTTCATTTGTGAGCGAGAACCCAAGGATCTGCGATTGCTCATTGGTTTGGTTGACAGATTAGCGTCAGACGAGCAGCGAGAGCCGTAGATTCTGAATTACACTACAATGATACTGGAGACAAGTCTAAGGGTGGGCTATGAGGAGGAAAAGTGAGGGTGAGCGAATCCGTGACGCTCGGTTTTGTCCTATATCTGTTAATGTGTTAATGCTGTGCGCCTCGGGCTCATTTGTGTTAATTGGTTCGGAGGTAACATCACTCCGGTCGGCAACTGATGAGATGAAGCAATCAGGCTAGCTTTGAATCACAACTCTGGAACGGCGGGTCTTTTTTCTCGAAGCCCTGCTGAAACCACCTTTCCATTTTCGGTTGTGTCAAGTACCAGTGATCTGAAGCGCAGGATCTCAGATCATCCAGCCCCAGGTTTGACGGAGCCTAATAACATTGGTTTAAGACCACGGCTCGGAGGGCTGCGTCTGAAACTGAACGTTTTATGAGTTGTGCAGGGGGTAAGGCTACATTTACACATCTATAAATACATCAATTGTTGGGTCAATCCTACAAATTCTGGGGGGAGAAAACTAGGGTCACGATAACAGAACAACTCTACACTTCAGCACCTGTACTCGGTCACCCGACCAACTTGTTTCTCCACCTTGGGTCGGTTTCATCCCCCGCTTTTGGCCAATTCTGAATATCATCGTCGTTGAGCCCGAGAAACAGGAGTTTTACGGCCGCATATTCGGCGGATACGTGTATCCGCCCTCCATCATCGTCCCTCCCGCTCCATTTTACTTCGCCCATCGATGCGCCGCCCCCACGACCGAACCATCGAACCTTCCGCCCCGGTAGCTCGCTCGCACGATCGTTGGTAACTACCGCGGCGTATCGAGAGCTTAAATCGAGGGAGCCGTAGTAGGTTGCGGGAACAAGCGCCTGGGCGTTTGCAAACCATGAAGTAAGATTTAAGGAAAGGTTTGGAAGCACGGAGGGAACGCTGTTGGATCGTAGAGCCTTGTTCCCTTGGGGGTCAGTGACCCAGAGCATGGCACGGCTGAGTTGTGAGTGGACCGTGATGTCGAACCGAGGTGACGCATCAAGCTTAGAGGGATATTCCAGATCAAATAGGCCTCCAACTGTCCTGCAGCAGTGGGTCAGGTTTGAATCATTAGCTGTAGTTGGAAACAGAGTTACCCTGCCTCAGAATGGATGTTGACAGAAACAGGATCTTTTCCAGGTATGTATACAAGCGTGGCATTGCACCCTACAATACTAAGTGGTTGATTAGCTAAACTCGGGCAACAATCGGAGAAGTACCCGCACCCATAGGTAGAGCGCAGATCTACCGACTCCGTGATTCGAGCGGGTTCAACGCTAATATCGCTATCGAAAGATGTGCTCTCAATAACCGCGGCCGTCACATTCTGAGTTGAACGTTTCAGCTGGTCTAGGAGAGCGGCTTTGATGAGGCTTACCTGAACAAGGATATGTCCATAATCTCCCTTCACACTTAGTCTTTTAAAGAAAAGCGATTCGTCGCGATTACCTTCCGTCGAGCCAATAATTTGGGTGAAATACTGAAGTCGTGTGCTAAGATCATGGATGTACGAATTAGGCAAAACTAGAGTAATTGTTATGCCAGCGAGAACGCCGTCGTTGCCGGATTGGTCCAAATCCTTCCAAATCTTTAAGAAATGGGAGTTAGCCGGTTACGAGCAGGAGTTCAAGGGGATCGAACGCACGTAAACTCCGAGGACCCATCGATAGTCTTCGCTTTTGGAAGCTTTCTTTTCAACCTGGCGAGGCCTCCGCATGAGACATATAGAAAAATCCTCTAACCCTTGTCCCGATCCATGTTGCACAGTTATATCGATTTTCGGTAAGTCTATGTCCCCTCCAATGACTTGAAGCTTCCCTGCAATGGCGTCTTTCATGCCATCATATTTTGTGCATCGTTTGCTGTGCGATTTTAAGCCAGGGCATATCGCCTCAGTCTCAATATATATCGGAGCTAAAGACGGAACAGTATAGGAGAGTCGATCGGTAGGTCGGTTTTCCAAGATAGAAGGGCGAGAGTTCGCATCAATCGCTGAATACGCCCATGGATGGCACAAGTCGGTGCGGCCGGCGGTTGGAATGATATAAGGTGCATCTGGATCGTTAGGCAAATGGTTGGAGGGTGGTGGGAGCGAAGGCAGTGGGGCAGAAGGAGGTGGTGGGGGCCGATTTGAGGGGGGATGTCGAGTATCAGGAATTGATCTTCCAAAGCGATACTAATGCCAACTTAGACGAAATCAATCCAGCAAAGCAAGCTTGGCTCACAAAATTGTACCCTGCCCACGCAGAACAGACTAGGAAGCCTATGACAGCTATAGTGGCGAAGCGGACCCCAAAGAATGTCGTTATTTTACGCGAACTCGGCTTCGGGCGGATCTCGTCATACGCTGGGGGTTGCTCGTCGCCGATCGAATAGTCATAGCTATGCGCGAGAAGACCTGTTGTGTCGGAGACTGTAGCGTTTGGCCCACGGTCATAAACTTGAGAACTGGTACTAGTAAACGTCGCGTATGAGACATGAGTCTGGGGAGATTGCAAGATGGTGTTGTGTGAGGTAGGAGAGTCCGGGATAGTGACAGGCGATTTTGGGTTCTGTCCTACGTCGAGAATCATGATTCGAGGGGCGAAAACTAGGTTAATTTAGATTATTGAGAATAGAAGCCACCCCTAACAGCGAGTTTCTCGGCTTTTGAACCCAAATCCCCAGACTCGGTTACGATTCAAGGGGATTTCCAAAGGCAAAGTGCTAGGGCGGTGGTGGTGGTTTAACAAGGGGATGTTGCTGCGGATTGAGCCGGTCATGTTGCCTTATCCAAAGGCGACCATGTGGTGGGTGCTCCATGTGGTGCAAAGCATCACGTGAGGATGTCCCAGGGGTCAGAGGTCACATAACGCTGTGCAGCGAGCAGACCTCAACTAAAACGCCGAATCACCGGCTTCATCTTCTCTTCAAGCCTGCACAGTTCTTTGAGGCGACCTACTGCAGTTGGAGTGACGAACGAACAAGCTCGCTTATGGAATCAGGTTTCATATGTTACGTTCCATTCAGTCGCTACGAAACAGGCAGTGTGATGAGCTCTTCTTACCATTCAAGTTCTGGTTCAAGGGAGAACGTTCTGCTGGGTGTCTGCAAATTGGAAGCAAATCCAACTATATTTTAGTGATTTTTCCGTGCGTACTTTTAAATCGAACTTTAAGGTAGTCCTCCAGCATACAGTATACAGAACCTTCAACACCCTACAATAGCAGTCAGCTAGGGACTCTGCGAAGTCTAAGGACCGAAGTAGAAGATTACTTCAATTATTTGTGTACTAAGCTGTTTCGTATCTCCCAAGTTCTAGAATTCTGTCAAAAGAGGCGTATAGCCCCTAGTCATAAATCCGTCGGTCTAAGCCCGAAAAGAAATCTTCCGCAAGATATGCTTTTTTCACCTTGCTCGCAAGGTCACTTCTCCCCCCCAATATTCAGGGTTCTACATCATTTGCGCAGGGTCCTTCAATTCAGTTTAGTCATCTTATCACGTGCTGCTATCCGTTGGTTTGGTTCCATCCGCGCCCCATCCTCATCCAGCGTCTGTGCAATCGTACCGTTGTCACCCACTCAAATCGGCGTCGGTGTAACAACTCTAAGCTGGACCGAGCAGCTATATTAATCAGCGATTCATGCTGTGTATGTGAGTTCCCGCCTTCCCTCATAACTATGTTCAGTCGGTTTCTGCAAACCGAGCGCATCAGGGGATTTCCTACGGCTCGGAGAGCCCATTAGAGGACGAGAGGGCCTGGATATAGGTTCCTCTCCCCTAATGTCCCCAGAGATCCCGGGAGCCGAGGGGAGCCGCGGGCCAAATATGGCCACATAGGCTCCCCTCGCCGCGA
>WSTH01000719.1:0-19215 GCA_019616345.1 Ceratobasidium sp. 395
TTTTGGGTGTCAATTTGGACCGTTCAAGTTCCTGTTGCTGCCACGTCCTCATCGCGCTCCTCCGCTCCAAACCTTGGTGCGTTACGGCCACCTACACTTGACTTTGCGATCTCTGTCCTTGGATCCGATCCCGTTTTCGTTTTTACACCACATCCCCCCATGGCACTTAGCCCGAGTTTTCTCATTCCCCGAGTCAGCCTACTTGTGCAAAATCTTGCGCAATTCATGCCCATAGAACGCATGTCCCGCGTATTTGCCTTGTTTTCAGTGGCTGAGAGCATTGCTGAGACTTGGACTGCGCACACCGGCGCGCAGCGCGCCCCAGAGAGCCAGTGCAATGTCTTTTCCACCTTTTGCACGGTCGCAACTTTTGCAGGCGTTCAACCTCTTCCAGACGGCCATCGCGTTACGTTGGCTGAAACACGTCATACCGCCCAGCTTGCGCGCATGTACTATGACTACGAGAAAGAAATGGTACGTTCTTCGGTCCTTTTTTCGCCAGCCAACACGCGATTGCTTATTGTTGCCCTTGCTTAGGTCCTTCACCCTGTCTCTCATGACTTTGCCCGTTCCAAGGTCGAGCAGATGATCCAGCAAAGCCAGTTATGGGTATACGAGTATCCTGTGCTCAACGCAGCAATGACTCGAGTCGAATACTACGAAGTGTCCGCGATCGCCGTTCTTACGAGGCATACACCCGCAGTCGCAGCCCTCTCAACCATATACACTTCGCCGCGCCTCCGGGGCCATCGGTTCGCTGAGCGACTTGTGGGCAGGATGTGTAATCAGTATGTTACATCGTAATCCCCCTCCTCAATGCGCATGTAAAGCTAATAATTTCTCATCCAGCGTGTTTGCACTAAACAAATCTGCTGTGTTATTCGTCCCTGGAGGGAACACTGCCGCTAGTAATCTCCTCGGCCGCATCGGGTTCTATGGGATGGGAACGAGAGCCTTGACGCTTGGGGAGGAAGCCGAAACCTGGCGTGAGATTGGGTTTACTGGTGGCGTACGAGTGTCGGGGAGCTGGTAATACCAAGTTTCAAGAATGTACCTAATCTATATTAGAGAACCACAGTGGACGTTTGACCGGACAGGTGTTTCGTTAGACATTTGTTTTTGTAGTATCTACTATTGCCGCTGTATCTGAACTGTACTATGCACGACATATAGCTTTTGCTGTTAACTCTACGCGTGCAAATCAGGATGCGGCGTGGCAAGGTTGAAACGTTTGGGGATCATTCTTGGGGTCCGGGATGAATGGGTGGCAGCGCTCACACATCGCGTCGTACAAACGGAGCGCTGCCCGCTTATGCGTGCGTCATACCTCAATTACCCTTTGCGCTCAAAAAAGTTCCGATCGGTACGGTATGCATTTTCCAGCAAGAATGCGCTCCCGTGGTGGAGTGCTCGGTTTTTGCCGGTAGGGTTAAAGGCGACTTGCCTTGTAGGTCATAAGAGATCCAAGGGTCGCCGTAGACATTGGGCGGCAAAATTCCAAGTTTCCCTAATGCACAGCCGCTTGGCGCGAGCCACTTGAACTGAACAATCGGAGTTGTACTACGTAAATATAGTTGGGGATAGGCTTGAGTAAACCGAAATAAGAGGAGGCTAAACTTACAGCCGCCAAGGCTCATATTCAAGCGCTATCTGATGTTTTTTCTACGGGGTTTCCATAATTCAACCTTGTGAGTATTTGGGAGTGCCTGACCATGTGGCCACGACGACTAGAGACGATAGTGAGAGAAAAATATCCCCGAAACCTGAGGGCCAACACGTGGTCGTCCCCTAGTACTAACCGGTGTTCGCAATAGCTAGGAGGTACGCATATACCTTGGCCAAACAAGTGGATTCCAACACGAACCTACAGAGCTTATGTCTTGGTGAGTCGAAAATTAAAAATTAATCAACGACGTTTGTTAGCCATTTACCATTGTTGCATGAGTCGACTTGATCAAATGATAACTGAGCAAGATAGGCCCTACCGGACCGTCACCAGTCCCTACCACGTAGCAGTAACAGACATCAACGAGTAAGTAGCAACCTCTGTGACGAGCAATTGTATGGTAGTGTAAGGACTTGGCGGTAGCTTAGCGACTGTTTCTGCTAAGTCGATCGGCTTCGTGGGTCCGCCGAGACCTGCCGTTAGGAGACCCGTCTATAGCATGTAAATTAGAGGCGATTGTCCGATTCTGCAATACTACTGATATGGCCGCCAACTACCGGCTGCCGCGTATATGCGTGTACTACGGTCAGACCTACCCCGCATTTGCAAAGTCTTGAAGGCATTAAGCGCCGCACATTTGTTACTTTGGCTTACCACAAGGGCCAACAACGTTAAGCAGTACTGAACGCGCGGGGTCTCAATTTTTTACTGTAACATACCGCTGGGGTCGCCTGCTGGCTGTTCGCTTAACATCAAACCGCGACTGGAAGTTATATCCTAACTTGGACAACAAAGCCCAAAGCCTTATCCATTAATGGCAATACTCTATTCCCTCTCCTACATTAAGAGTTAGTAGTACTATATATCAAATCGTCGCTTGCGTTCACTTTCGCCTAAGATGAGTTCCCGAGCACTCGTCCATCGATTTGTACACTTGCCTAATGTGTCTAACAGCTTAACTTCCCAATCAGCATAGCTCGGTACGTGTGAGGGGGTAATTTTGCCCTCGTGAGCACCCTAGAAACAGTTACTACAAGCGTTGAAACTACGCAAGAGAGCCAATATGCTGGAACTCAGCCTGCAGCAACAGTACTAGAACAGCGGACCAAGTGCACGCATATACTCTTATCACCTGGTTTAAGACCGGATCAAGGAGTTCTCTTTACACCAGCCGTTGAAAGATTATATAGTTCGATTATACCAGTTTACACCGACAACAAATGCTCAAATCACATTATTCGATCCCAAGCTCCTTTTCCAGTGAGATAAACTGCTCCATTTGGTCTTTTAGCGTAGTCTCAAATCGGGTGTATTTCAGCCCGAGGATCTCCTTTGACTTGCTGTTGTCGGCTCGGTAGTTGCCTTCAGGAGGATACCCGTCCTCAGGAGTGCCTGCGGGATCAGTTTTTGGTTAGACAGCGTTCATCAGGTTAATGGGACTCAGAAAGCTCACTCTTTGGAACCCCCTTGGCTTTTGCACGCTCGGGATAGTGCTTCCATACAAAGTCAGATATCTGACCAATGTTATAGTTGCCTTCTGTGACGAAGAAGCGTTGATTTCCAGCCGCAGGCTTCTCCTGTAAAATATCATTGCGGGCTTAGCGGGATGCACGATTAGACCTAGGAGATTCCGCTCACGATCGCTACAACGTGTGCGGTCGCAAGATCTCGAACATCTGTCCAGATCCAAGCTCCCGGGAACGTGAGCTTCGTTTTCCCGGCAAAGACATTGTACGATATTGCACTAGACGTATTGAGTCTGTCCAAGTCGGTGACCTCCTGGAGTACGGGCCCGACAACCTACATCCGTGCCGCACTCAGTTTTCACAGCAGTTGAGCTATGAATCGGCCTCAAACACACTCACCGTGGGTGGGCAAAGTGTAACCAGGTCGAATCCTGGGTTTTCTACCTCGATAAACTCCCAAGCTGCCTTTTCAGCGAATAATTTAGAGCCGCAATACCCGTATAGAGGGTCTTGCTGAGCCCTCTCAAAAGACATCTGGTAGAATCAAGTTAGTCACTGCACTCGGTGTTGCCTAGGAGCCTGTGCTTACTGGGTTCCAGTCTTTTTCAGAGTATACATACCCCGGTCGACTACCCTCGTCAAGGTCCATGATGGAGGCAAACGACGATGTGATAACCACGCGCTTCACGCTCGGGCCGTGAGCCTTGATCGACTTGAGTATTTCGGTCGTGCCTTCGATCGCAGGCATTAGTAAGTCTTTTGTGACGTCGTTACTGAGGGACGGCAGGTGACATTAGAGGAAACAAGTACACCCAGTGACTGGGGGTTTACTCACATGTCATACACGAACGGGCTGCTCGTATGCAGAACCGCATCGAATTTGTTGTTTTTGATGACCTCGTCAAAGGCACCTGGCACGGTTATGTCTTCGACGATCGCGAATCTTAGCTGGCCCTCGCCGACAGCGCTAGCAAACTTTTTACGAAGGTAGGTAGTCTTGCTCTCGGAGCGAACGGTTGTCGTGACTGTGTACCCGCGTTGCAGGAGAAGGACTATTATGTGAACGGCGATAAATCCGTTGCCGCCGGTGACAAGAACGTTTTTCGCCATTTTGTATGAGGTGTTATGGAATTGGATGTAGCCAAGGGGTAAGAGACGGGGCTGGTTTATATCAAGTCAAAGCGCGATTTATGATGTCACGTCTGGGCGTGTTCCTCCACCAACCCTCCACTTATCTCTCTAATCTATAGGCTCGTCCTCCACTTTAACCTCCACGCTTCGGCCATTGCTACCATAAACCGAGCAGTGTTGGAATGTAGCTGACTTTTACCTCGGGCATGATCTTCCACGTATTCGACGCATATAGAGAGGATGAAATGTTGCACGTTGGTGATGGAATGGTGATGTATAGTTTCTAATTGATTACTTAACTCCGTGATCTCCGAACCTCTACAAGTGTGCGGTTGTTTTACTGTAATCTATGACTGGAGACTCGAGCGTGGAACTCTGAAAACTTTTTTTAAAAATGATGTGGACTCTTCGTCTGATCTGTTCTTAACCGCACTTTTGATCGTTTGACTGAAACCATCTCGGAAAGATACGAAGAGCAAAAAATGAGCCAATACTTGGGCTGTGTGTAATCATCGGATTGTACATCTGTAAACTATTGTCGGGCGTCGGCTAAAGTTAATAGAGATATCCAGAGTAAAAACTCCCGGCCGATTCTGAGGCCGATTCTTGTGCCAATTCTCGTGCAATTCTCGACGTGATTAGCCAACTCGGGGGCTGGACAACCGAGAATTGTCCTTGAATCAACCTGAGAATTGACTCAACACTGCTGCTCTGAGTACCCCCAATGACAAATTTTCTACTAAATAGGTACCAGTTCTCCGCAGGTGTTTTCAACGCCACGTTTTAGCTGGCAAAGCGGCGATTCCGTATGGCTGGTTACGTGCAACCATTGATCGGCTCTATGGGAACATACGTACAGAGCTCGTGAGCACAGTTAGAGTGTGCTAGATCCATATCTTGGGTATCACCTTTTACGAGTAAACTATCGCATATATGGTACTCCATCATAACCGACAGAGCGAAATAGGTTCACGGTGATATTAACACCCGATTCTATGCACAAGCCAATCAGGGCTCGCGCTGGTGTTTACACCCTCAGTGATTAAGCTTTGACTCGAACTTTGTTATAAGTTCATCCATTAGGCTGTTGCTACTTCATTCGGGGATGAAAAGGTACCCGATCAGCTTCGCAAGTGCAATCTACTGATTATCAAAACTTCGATAGAAGATCTGTATATTTTCGAGGGCAACAAAGCTTTTCGACATGAACATCCTGCTCGAACCAGTTCTTTGCTAGGCGAACATGCAGATCTCGGATTTGCAGTTTGCGTTTGACTTTGGATAGGATTGCCTTCTTGAAGTACATCTTAGATATCTGTGTAAATTTGTTAGCCGCTCACTCGCCTAGCCACTTTACCGTTCTTGAATATGATTGGGACTTTGTGCTATGTAGGAGAAGGTGATGGTTTGAACATCGAGGGTTGCTCACGCTCGGCTAAAACTGTGCCGGTTATCCGACGGTTGAACCTTGAACTGTGCGCTTACTACCTTGAGGAGGTGGTTTGAGCATCGGTGATCGACTTCGCGCTCGGTGAAACGGACCGTAGGAAATATCTGACGAATCAGTGTTCGGGGACTCGAGCTTTTTCCAGACGCTTTTTGCTGTACAATAATTAAGATCCATCTTTTTCTCTTGGTGGATTGATGTTTCGCCGGATGGCCCGACGTGGATGTATGCACTTTATTAGAATATCACCCCGAACGCCGCGTCCACGTCGGCTACGACCGAGACCGAGACCGGTGTCCTTCTTTCGTCAATCCAGTACGTACTGGATCACCATCGGGTTCCGCCGAACGAAATGACTCACCACAAACCGGAATTCCACGTCTCAGTGTGGACGGGCGGGATATCGGTTTCTTTGTACGAAATAAGGTATACTGCTGGACCCCAGGAAGTGGAACGAAGCCTCCATAACGGATTAGGTTTGCTAATTGAGCCATTAAGCTGTACGTTCTAGCACATAGTGGGCTACTCTAGCGCCTTGTGCCGTTGGACTTGGATAGGTAGCCCGGCAATTTGAGGTCCCCAGGCCCGGTTCTCTGCTCGACTTGCTTGGTTTACGGACAAGAAGGAGCAAGTGGCGTATTTTTCGGGGAGAATCACAAACAGGCCCTTTTATAAGCCAATTCAGGTCGCTGTTATCCTCTTCCCTAGCTATCTACCTGGACAAGTTGCCAGTCTCCGTCTGCACCGAACGGTGTGATCTGCGCGCGACGTGGAAGGGGTTCAATGTCGCCATTGCTATTATCTTTTAACAATGCCTCCATGAGCGCTCACACGTCATATTTCTGTTAATTCGAGTTCAGGCTCGGCGGCAGTCTGCCCAGCCCCATACAATGTGGTCCTGTTTTGGTGGTTGTCTCGGCGCTTAGAACAACCGCCGTGGGAGTGCCTATCCACAACAACCGCCCTTGGCTCGCCCAAGTTAGACTTTGCAACGAAAGATGTCCATGCCCCTATCCCCGCCGCCCATCGCGCCTCCAGCACCGGGCACATTCGACGACCTAGACGACGAAGACGGATGGCAGGACATGCCCATCATCCGGGCCGGAGACAACCCGCTCGGACTAGACGACGAGGACGTAAAGCGCTACCGGTACGTCGAGCCCAAGCTCAAGCTCAACGACGATCACACCGGTAACGCGACGGGGAATACGATTGATTTCGACGACCGCGGAAACGAGTGGAGGAGCAAGCTCGACCAGGACGAGGAGGACTATACCCGTCTGAGGTTGGAAGACGATGACGACGGGGACGAAGTGCATTTGCGTACGCGGTACTTGTTCGACGAGGACAAGGCTATGACGCCGTTGAGTCAGATGCAGGCTACGAAGAACTTGCTCACTGAGGCGCAGCGCATCGCGTACGTCGGGGTGTGTGCCCTTTCGGCCCGGGAGATGATTGTCCAGCTGCGCAAGGTCAAGGCGAAAGAGCTCAAGCCGTCGATCGCGAATCTCGAGCTGTGGTCCTTGAAGATCATGGGTCGGTTGTATTATCACATGGAGCTCGAAACGGCCGGTATGCAATTTCGTTTTCTGTTGGCTATTTCTGGGTCGCTCAATAAACACTATTAGAGCAGAAGATGATAGAGAGTCTAGCCGAGCACGGTGTATCCGCTCTCGACCTCGTCCCAGCACTCATGACGACCCACACCGTCGCCAACCCAGAGTACGACCCCGCCGAGGCCAAACGACGGGACGCAGAAGAGGCATTCGCTCAACAAAATGCCGAAGAGTCACACGACATTGACATTACGACGACCGACGAACCGCACGTCCGCACGCCTAAACAACAAACCCGAAACATCCACCTCCAGACCACGGCCAACGTGATGGAACCACTCACGCCCACGGTCACCGCCATCCCCGGCGTGTCCACTTCGCTCTCGGCCACCGACGCCAACGTCACGCTCGATATCCGATGGACAGTCCTCTGCGACTTGTTCCTCATTCTCATCGCCGACAGCGTGTACGATTCCCGGTCGCGCGTATTACTCGAGATCGTCGCTACGAAACTTGGGCTGGGCTGGTTGGATGTTATTAAATTCGAGAAGCGCGTCACGGACGCGTTGGAGATTCAGGAGAACGTTGAGAGGCTGGAGCAGCGGGATGTGTTGGACGGAAGAGTCAAGAGTGCAGCGAAGAAACGGTATGTCATGATGGGTCTCGCGACGCTAGGTATGTTCTACCTCCATCTCTATCTTGTGACAACCCTGATATATATATATGTGAGATAGGCGGTGGTCTCGTCATCGGTCTCTCAGCCGGACTTCTCGCGCCTGTTATCGGTGCGGGCTTAGGTGCCGCATTAACGACCGTCGGTATCACCGGTACGACCGGATTCTTAGCCGGCGCGGGCGGCGCGGCGATCATCACCACCGGAGGCGTCTTGACCGGATCGAGTATCGCTGGAAAGGGCATGGCGAGACGCACGCAGAACGTACGGACGTTTAATATCTTGCCGATACATAATAATAAGCGGGTTAGTTGTTTGATTACTGTACCTGGGTGAGTCCTCCCTTTCTCCTAAGCCGCCTTGTCCTTCGTACGATCTATTTTTATTGATACCTTGTGAATAGATTCATGGCTCACGCAAAAGACGACCCCCGACTCCCGTTCAGCGTGCTCGACCCCGTCATCGGCGACGTGTTTGGCGTACTGTGGGAACCAGAGATGATGGCCGAGATGGGAAACGCGTTAAAGATCCTCACGAGCGAGGTGATCACCCAAGTCGGTCAGACAGTGCTTCAAGCGACGGTTATGGCGGCTCTTATGAGCGCTCTTCAGTGGCCTCTAAGTACGTCTTTCATCCCTCCCTTCACTAAAAAAAATCAAGTTCAAATTGACGTCGGCGAATAGTTTTGACCAAACTCGGATACCTAATCGACAACCCATGGTCCAACGCGCTCGACCGCGCGCGCGCCTGCGGCCTCGTCCTCGCCGACGTCCTAATCGAACGATCCCTCGGCGTCCGACCCATCTCCCTCATCGGCTACTCGCTCGGCTCTCGCGTCATATTCTACGCCCTCCTCGAACTCGCCCGAAAAAAAGCGTTTGGAGTCGTCCAAGACGTATTCCTCCTCGGCGCCACCCTCACCGCGCCGACTCAACTCTGGCTCCAAGCCCGAGGCGTCGTGGCTGGGAGATTGGTCAACTGTTTTGCGAGAAACGATTGGCTTTTGAATTATTTGTTTCGAGCGACTACGGCGGGGATCGGGACTGTCGCTGGACTGAGGCCGGTGGATAACGTGCCCGGGCTGGAGAATGTGGATGTGACGGATAAGATTTTGGGGCATATGAGTTATCGGACGTTTATGCCGATTATTATGGATCAGCTTGGGTTTCCGGTGACGGCTACTTATTTCGACGAAGAAGAGGTTCGTTTTTCTCTCTCTCTTCACTCTAAGCGAGATTGAACACGTCCCCGATATTTAACGTTTTGGATGATGTGTGTAATAGGAACCCGAGATGGAAGCGGACCGAATAGTCGTACGCGAACCTCCGCCTCCACCCGTGATCGTACCTCCGCCGAAAAAGAAACGGTTCAGCTGGTTCTCGCGCGCCAAGAGTTCGAGTACTCCACCCGAGAAGGTGGCTGGTGGAGTAGGAGCCGGGTTGGAGGCCCCGAGTGCCCGAGCCCGGACCGTGTCTTCTTCGGCGATTCCAGAGGACGATTTACCCGAGCGGATCGCGTTGCCTGCGTCGCCTATGCCGCCGCCTTCGCCTTCTCCTGCTGCTCCGGCTTACACGTCTTCACCTAGTACGACTCCCAAGTTAGAATCAAGTAGTAGTAGCGCTCGGTCAGGATCTCAACTCCCGTCCGAAACCACAGGTCTACCCGAACCGCCCAGTACCACAACGCCGGATATCAATATCGCGCCCACCGCCGGGTTCGATTTCAAAGCGATCGGTAAAGCGTTGGGTAAAGAAGACCTCGATCCGAACAAGATCAAGATGCCTATCCCGTCTCGGCCTCTTGTCCCTCCTTCTCCGTTGCTTGCTTCCTCTTCGTCGTCGTCGGGTATGATGGCGAGGTCCGAATCCGCTCCGCCTCTAGCAGGTGTGGATACGCCCGAGCGAGAGACGACGCCGAAGCCGAAACCGGTACATGTGCGGGCGCAGACTGAGTATGGTGCTGATGTGCTTGGTGGTGGTGGGGGTGATGGTGGTATCGGGAGGGTGGACAGGAGGATGGTTGTGCCTGAGGAAGATGATGATGGTGAAGAGGATGTGACTGCTATGTTTCAGCGGTCTGTGTCGCTTGACGCGACTGGGCTGTCAAATTCTGGGTCGCTGGGTTCGGGGTCATCCGGTCTGGGACTGGGCGGGCTCGGAGGCGGGTACACGACAAGCAGGACAAACGGGTTTGGTGGATCTTCGACGCCAAGCTTGTCGTTTGGCAACAGCGACGGAAGCATGTGGACACCATCCACCAACCCGTTCGCCACACCTTCAACCTCTGTCTCGGCTCTTCCCAGTATCATGAACCCACCATCGTCGTACCTCCCGCCTACACCCACATACATCCCACCTTCTCCACACAACCCGTTTTCAGATTCTTCACTCTCGTTTGGTGCGGCAGACGGGAGCATTACATCGACTTCTTGGGCTCCGCCTCCAGCTAGACCCAAGAAGGTGCCAAGTCTACCAGCGAACCCGTGGGATACATGAGTGATAGTGATACCTTTTTTTTTTTTATCCGACATTTTTTTTGTTTTGTATGTTTTTTGTATTTACGCTTGCATGGTGTTATGTAATTTTAGAGGGGTTGGTGTCTGCTCTTGTTTGGATTGATAGGGGGCGCTTAGGCAGATGTGACGTCACCGAGGCTCCTCGGACTATATAATTCGTGACGGTTCTGAGCTAGGTGCGAGCGCCCTCTTCGAGTGATCATGGTGAGTTTACGACCGCTGCTCACAGTACTTGCGTTGACTCTTGTTAGTCTGAACCGCCCTGTCATCCTCAAGGTGAGAAGGTTGAAACACACCTTGTTTAGACAACAAATCAGTAAACCCGGTGTTTTAGCCTGCCGCCTTCAAGGCTGCCTCAACAAAAACACCTACAGTCCCGAAAAATGTGATGCTCAGCTACGAAGTTTATACGAATGCTGTGATGCACTGTACAAAAAGAAGGGCGAGAATACCGAGTCGAGCGCGTGTCCGATTCCACGAGTTGTAACGAGATGGTTGAAAAATCATTCCAATTAACGTGGTCCCGATTTCGCCTAAGGCAGGTGGCATTGTATCGTGCTACGGATAATAACATATGTGTGTTCAGAGCAGCATTGTCTAGCGCTATAATAATAAAATGTCCACAATTCAATAACTTAAATATATCACTCTGGGTATGATGGCGGCAATCGCCCCGAGGATGAACGTCCCAGCTCATGAAACGCGTTCGTCAACTCGGTCGAATCTTCATGCCTATCCTCCGGTAATGCCAAGGAACTGGCGTTCATCATCGACTGACTAGCCTCGTCCCTGTTGGGTGGGCTACTCGCGACCAGAGTGGCTTTAACAGGTCTCTGTACTAGAGGTACGTAGGCTGAGGTGAGCTCCGAAGATGAATCCGGAGCATGACTTGGCGAATAGACATGCTCTCCATATGAGGGTTCGTCTAGAGGAATAGTAAATACGGCATGCTCATGAAGATATCCATGGATACTTACTAGGTTGAAAGCTGGCTGGGCGATCCACATAAGGCTCGAACGTCATATCGTGTGCATTATCCTCGGTAAGGTCAACAATTTCTTTCGAGCGGCGACGTCTACTGAACCAAAAGACTAGAGCAGCAATAAGGAGCAACCCAACACCACCGATAACTCCCCTGTGTTGAAATCAAGCATTACTAAACAAAACAACCGCATATAGCTATCTATAACATACCCTACAATGGCGCCCACGTTCCGACCAGAAGAATTAGGGGAGGACGCAGGAGGTTTTGGTGCCGCGCATTTGGTTCCGTTCTGTTTGCTTTGAATCTGGAGGTCTGCAGTTTGCCTCGTATATTCGTAGTACCTGCAGCATCTAGTTTCAGCACTGCGCGCACACCAGCCATGAGCAGGATTTCTACACACCAGTCACCTTGATTCCAAAAGAGAGTATAGAGATAGTTTGGGATCCTGATTCCCTGATTGCACGCCGCTGTTTGTGCGGTATTTGGGAGGCTATGTCGTAGACCTATTTTAAGCATCGACTCGGCCGAGTTAGGGATAAAAATAATTACCTCTGGTTGGTGATAGGACTACACTTTCCAAGATAGACTCCATAACTTCCGGGCTGAATTAGGTGATATGCAGGTCAGGAGACAACATAAACCGATTAGCAGGCGAAGTCACTAACTTTCGCGTCATAACCAGTGTCTCCGTTTGTACCACTCCCGACTCCATATTGACAACTAATACTCAAGGTTAGCCACATTATATGATAGAAGGAGAGCAAATACTAGCTTTTGGCAGAGCATGGAGAGCGCAAAAGCGATACTGTTGCAACAACATGTCGCTACGATGTAGTCCATATGGTCAATCCCGAATTGGTAGCGGTCGAGGGGGATAAAATACTCACAAACTTGAGTATCGCATGTATCCGGCGGCTGCGTTGGAGGAAAATTGCCAACTTGATCTACCGAGGTGGATTACAGTCGAGGTCAGTAAATAACCACGTAGTCGAGTAACGGCAGCTCACATTTAGAATCACAGGTTTGAACTAGGCGTTCGTACGTTCTACCTGGAAGCAAGCGCTTCAGCGTCTAGTGCCCCCAATCGGACCATAACTCACAAGGTGTTTCGCCCACAGATTGAGTATACCAGTCTAACGACGTCGTTTTACATGTTGTGTTACCAGCCTTCACTACGGTCACCGTTGCTAATGCCAGTAGGAATAGGGGGTGCATGGTCTGGGTGGCGGGGGGGGGGGGGGGGAAGAGTGGGGAAAGACGTATGGCGGAACATCTTGGCCGGTGGAGTTATAAAAAGGTGAAGTGACGACTGTCGGTGGAGCCAACATGACCGAATAGCACCCTAAGTAGGTCATTTCACCATTTAAAGTAAGTACCTGTGCTTGGTCTGTGCCGTAATTCAATTGAGTGGCAGTGGCAGTGTACAGATGGTGTTCAACCGACGTCATAAAATTAGAGCCCAATCTCACCACGTGGCCGAATCTTGGTCGTTTGTGCACAGTAAAATGGGGTGATATCTTGTATGTTTTCTTGGAATTTTGCCTCGATGTGGGACTTGAATACGAAACGGGCTTTGTGCTTTTTCTCCGTCAGCGACCCAATTTGATGCCGGTCTTGCGTCGATCAAACATTTTGTCAGCTTCGATCAAGAACACTTTCAAACGAATCATAATAGTATCAGCTTGTGATTTATGAATGAGGCCAATTGGTGGGTAAATCATCATCTGAGTAAATTTCACGATGGCAAGGTGGCTATATGCGGGTGCTCTCTTGTTAGATTGGTGGACACATGTCTTAACCTAACCACCAGATGTCTTTACGGTAAGACAGTAACCCAAGGTTCCCGAATCGTAGATATCTAAGTGGATTCTAGGCGTTAGGTAGACTGTATACTACCAAAGATAGTTTTTTCTTAATGATATATATATATACGTTACATTCGGCCAACATCTTCGCGAAGTACATGTCTGCCCAAGGGGCTAAATACAATAATACATTCCCAGCTGAAAACTTCAGGTATGAGTTCTAACGCTAAACACTACCGCTCCTGGTACGTCGGTGGTAGTCGCCCTGAGGCCGAGCGTCCCAATCCAAACGCATTAGTCAATTCGTTCGAGTCTTCGTGTCGGTCGCTCATGTTCCCTGATGAGCTCGGGCCGGTCGTTGACTGGCCAACTTCATCCCTGTTAGGTGGGCTAGTTGCAATCAGACCGGCCTTGGCGGGTCTCTGTGGAGATAAATAGGCTGCCGTAGGCGCTGTGTCCGAGGAGAGGTTTGGATGGGTGTAGGTAGCTGAAGAAGCTGGCGCGCCATTTGAAGGCTCGTCTAACAAGGCCCGGTGAACATTAGAATAGTTGTGGCAGGGAAATTGATTGGACTCACAAGGCTGAGCAGTCGTTGGGCGATCAACGTACGGTTCATACGTCATATCGGGCTCTCTCTCCTCGGTTAGGTCTACAATCCCTCTTGAACGACGACGCCTGCTGAACCAAAAGACTAGAGCGGCAATGACAAGTAGCCCGACGCCACCCACAACGCCACTTTATCAAAAAGCATACATCAGTCAATCAGGCAAGAGGATAGATCAGCTTAGGCATACCCTACAATGGCACCCACGTTCGGACTCGACGAATTATCAGGGTTGGGATTGGTGCTAGGGGAGGCTGGCGCGGTAGACGAAGGCCTAGCAGATGACGTCGACGTCGGACACTTGGTCCCGTTTTGTCCACTTGTAATTTGAAGCTGTGCTGTTTGCCTGGTAACTTCGTAGAACCTACAGCATGTGACAGTCTTGACATAAGCTCGAAAGTTTCGAATCGACCTTGGCTTACCAGTCACCTTGATCCCAAAACAGGGTATAGAGGTAGTTTGGTATCTTAATACCTTGGTTGCATGCGGCTGTTTGTGCCGTGTTTGGGAGACTAATTTTCGGGTTAAATACAGATCTAGTTTAACGCAGCCCAAACGGGATAGGATATACCTTCGATTAGTGACAGGTTGACAATTTCCAAGGTAGGTTCGATAATATCCAGTCTAAGCCCAAGTACCAATCAGCGCGCAGAAAGGTGAGGGAGGCAATGCTACTCACAGGAGCGTCGAGTCCGGTGTCTTGGCCAACACCACTTCCAGCTCCGAATTGGCAACTAAAGAAGGTATTGATTTAGTAGCACTAAAGAGACAGAAATCAAGGTGGCTTACTTCAGACAAAGCATAGATAGCGCATAAGCGATACTATTACAACAACATGTGGCTATATATTATCCGAGTTAGCTCAGGACTCAGGACTCAAAGTAGTCAAGAAGAAAACTCACAAACCTGGTCATTGCACGTCTCGGGTCTGTTCACTGGGTCGAAGTTTCCAACTTGGTCTACAAACACGTCAATCAAGGTTGCCCTGTAGTCACATTAGAGTTGAATATAAACTCACATCGACCGTTGCAGTTCTGACGCAGCCTCTCATAGGTTCTGCCTATCAAAAACCGTTCAATATCTCCACAGTTACCCACCACTGGGCCAGACACATGGGCTTACAAGGCGTCTCCCCCACCGATTTGGTATACCAGTCCAATGACGTCGCCTTGCATGTCGTGTTGCCTGCACTCACGACTGCTGTCGTCGTTGATAGAATTAGTAATATAGAGCCTAACATGATTCAGTTCTTGAACGTGAAAGTGGTGGGAGAGAAGGGGTGCTACGACGGAATTGGCCGACCGAGGATTAAGTAGACCAGTCATTTGTGGAGCCGACACACCCGAGTGGTGCTATGGGCAACGGGGGTCGTTCATAAACGCGCACTGCCGTTACCTGGTTGTGGCTGTGAGGGTGGCGGTTCGGCTGGCGCCACGTACAAAATCAGAATATATGCGAGGTCTCGCCTAAGAAATATAGGTACAATACATCGAAAAGTGAGATTGTACGTTTTGTTTATGGGTTTCACCTACATATAACGAGAGTACTGTTTTTTCGAAGTTGAACCTCAACTCAGCGTGTGAAGTGAGTCTGTCGGGGATGAGATTGGCGCCGATCAAACTAAGTCGGAATCAAACATTGCCAAGATTATAAACCCCGCGGCTGAACCGGCCGAGAACCGAGCTGCAGATGGCTGTTCTCGGGTGAAAGCGTTCTTCTCGGGGTACATTGCGGATGTAGGTTACAGACGAGGTATTCCAAAATAATGAACAATATATAGGGCTCTCAAACAAACATCCCAAATTAAATAAAATCAAGTTTTTCAATTCTGACCACTGCCGCTCTTAGTACGCTGGAGGCAAACGCCCTGAAGCGGACCGTCCCAGTCCATATGTCTGGCTAAACTCGACCAAGTCTTCATGCCTGTCGCTCGAATAAATCGAAGACACAGGTGCTAGTGACGATTGGCCAATCTTATCTCTTGTGGGTAGTCCTCTTGCGACCATGCCCGCTTTGGTTCGCCGTGCTTGTGGCGGTGGTGGCGGTGGCGGTTGGTATGTAGGCAGGGCTAGATAGGGTGTCTAACCGACGTCATAAAATTAGAGCCTAATCTCACCACCCGGCCAATCTTGATTGCTCGCGCGTGGTAAACGTAGCCAATATATCGAGTATTTTTCTAGAAAATTTACGCTGATATGGGACTTAGATACAAAGCGGCCTTTGCACTTTATCTCCGTTAGCGACCTAGTTTGATTTTGATCCTGCGTCGATCGAACATTCTACCAGCCCCGATCAAGAACACTCTTGAACAAATCATGACAGTATTAGCTTGTGATTCATGAATGAGGCCGGGTCGTGCGCAAACGATGCTCCGAGGAAGTTTCACAGTGGTATGATGGCTACATGCGGTTATTCTCTTGTTGGATTGGCAGATACATGTCTTGACCTAACTACCGTAGGTCCTTTGCCATGAGGGCAGCAACCTGGGGTTCCCGAATCGCAGATATCTCAGCGGTTTTTAGAAGTTAAGTGGACTATATGCTACTAGATATCTAGTTCTTTTAAATAATATGTATGCGTTACTTTCGGCCAACATTTTGCAAAGTACATGTCCGTCCATGGGGCTAGATATAGTCATACATTCCCAGCTGGAAACTCTGGTATGTGTTCTAACGCTAAACACTACCGCTCCCGGTACGTTGGCGGCAATCGTCCTGAGGCCGAGCGTCCTAGTCCGAACGCATTAGTTAGTTCTGTTGAGTCTTCGTGTCGGTCGCTCATGTTCCCTGACGAGCTTGGGCCGGTCGTTGACTGGCCAGCTTCGTCCCTGTTGGGTGGACTAGCTGCGATCAGACCGGCCTTGGCGGGTCTCTGTGGAGATAGATAGGCTGCTGTAGGTGCTGTGTCCGAGGAGGGGTTTGGATGGGTGTAGGCGGTTGAAGAAACTGGCGCGTCGTTTGAGTGATCGTCTAACACGGTTAAGTGAACGTGAGAGTGGTTACAGCAGAAGAATTGATTGGGCTCACAAGGTTGCACGGTAGTCGGGCGATTGACGTACGGCTCATACGTCATATCGGGCTCTCTCTCCTCAGTTAGATCTACAGTCCCTCTCGAACGACGACGCCTGCTGAACCAAAGGACTAGCGCGGCGATGACAAGTAGCCCGATGCCACCCACAACCCCGCTTCATCAAAAGCATACGTGAGTCAATCAGGCGAGAGGATATATCAACTTAGGCATACCCTACAATGGCACCTACGTTTGGACTAGACGAGTTATCAGGGTTGGGACTGGTGCTGGCGCTGGCGCTGGAGGCCGGCGCGGTAGACGAAGGCCTAGCAGACGACGTTGACGCCGGACACTTGGTCCCATTCTGCCCACTTTGGATTTGAAGCTGTGCTGTTTGCCTGGTAAACTCGTAGAACCTGCAACACATGATCGTCTTGGTATGAAGCTCGAAAGATCCGAATCAACCTCGGCTTACCAGTCACCTTGGTCCCAAAACAGGGTATAGAGATAGTTTGGTATCTTGATATCTTGGTTGCATACAGCTGCCTGCGCCGCGTCTGGAAGACTAATTTACGGGTCAAATACAGATCCAGTTTAATGTGGCGCAGACAGGATATAGTATACCTTCGGTTCGTGACAGGTTGACAAGTTCCGAGGTAGGCTCGGTAATATCCAGCCTAAGCCCAAGTACTAATCACTACGGGGAAAGGTGAGGGAGGCAATGCTACTCACAGGAGCGTCAAGCCCGGTGTCTTGGCCAACGCCGCTTCCAGTTCCGAATTGGCAACTGAGGAAGGCGTTGATTTAGTAACACTACAGAGGTAGGAACCAAGGCGACTTACTTTAGACAAAGCATAGATAGCGCATAAGCAATACTATTGCAACAGCACGTGGCTACAATACCACCCTAGTCAGCTTAGGACTCGAATCAGCAGCTGGAGGAAACTCACAGAGCTGGTCATTACACGTCTCCGGTCTGTTCAAGTCGAAGTTGCCGACTTGGTCTACAAACACGTAAACGAAGATACTCCTACAGCCACACTAGAGTAGAACGTAAGCTCACATTGACCATTGCAGTTTTGACGCAACCTCTCGTATGTTCTACCTATCGAACCCCCTTCAATATCTCCATAGCTACCGCCGTTGAACTAGCCACAAAGGCTTACAAGGCGTGTCTCCCACAGATTTCGTATACCAATCCAATGATGTCGTTTTGCATGTCGTATTGCCCGCACTCACGACGGCTGCAATTGCTAATAGAGCTGATAGTCCAGAACCCAGCATGGTTCAGTTCAACGTGATTCAGCTCAACGTGGGGTGTGGTGGGAGAGAAGGGATGTTACGACGGAATTAGCCGACCGAGGGTCAACTAGACCAACTTGTGAGGCCGAGATGCCCGAGTAGCACTATAAGCAACGAAGTTTGTTCGTAGATGCACGCCGCCGTTGCGTGGTTGTGGCTGTGAAGGTGGTGCTACAAGATTAGAGTAAAATCTCATACAATGTAAGAAATCTAGGTTTACCCAAAAGTCATAATTGTAAATTCTGTTAAGAAAATTTACTCACCCAGAACGGAGACAGCACTCTTTCTTTAGGATTGGGCATATTCGGCCCGGCGTGGTAATTCAGTCTGTCGGTCAACTTTCGGGGATTGAATTTGGCGCCGATCAAACATAGCCAAGATTATTACAAACCCCGAACTGACCCCGGTTCCGATTAAGAACCGAGCTGCGAGCTGCGAGTGGCTATCCTTGGGCAACGTTTTTCTCAGTGCATCGCGGATTTGTGTTACAAACAAGTTGTTCTAAAGGAGGGTATAGAGATAGCTTATGATCCCGATTTTCTGATTGCGCGCCGCTGAGTAGATTTCATGATGGTGTATGGGTATATGCGGGTACTCTCTTGTCGAGTTGGCGGATAAATGTCTTACATAATGTACGTTTTGTCTATAAGCTTCACCTACACCGACGGGGGCAATGTTCTCTTAAAGTTGAACCTTGACCCAAGACGCTAGGTAAGTCTGTCGGCCTATTGGCAGGGATGAGACTTGGCGCCGATCAAACCAAGGATGCCAAATTAATTATGAGCCTCGGCTGAGTACTTCCGATCAAGAACCGAGCCGCAGGTGACTGTTTGTGAGTGAAAGCGTTCTTTTTGGTGTACATTGTGGACGTTACAAACGAGGAACCCCAACATAATCAGTAATATATAATCTCCCAAATAAATCAAATAAAGTCGAATATCTCAACTCTGACCACTACCGCTCTTGATACGTTGGAGGTAACCGCCCTGAAGCGGACCGCGCTATCCCATATGTCTGGCTCAACTCGGCAGAATCTTCATGCCTGTCGCTGGAATA
>WSTH01000720.1:1975-19187 GCA_019616345.1 Ceratobasidium sp. 395
ATATTTCTCTGTCATACTTTGCTTTTAGGGAACATTGGTCATATGCTTACTTATCATCTTTGTAATCTTGTCATCAGGGTTCATTAGTCAGAAGTCACGTGATCATGGAATGTTCTAGAAGTCTTAGTCATACACTATTTCACATCTGATATCAAATACCTGTATGACTCGGTTCACTTCTCAGTTTGTACATGTAGATACATGGCTGTATTCTCTAGTGTATATAACCAAGGGCAAGTTCTTGCCTGGAGCCAAGCGCTGTTTGGCGTCGCTTGCCTATGTTACAAGTAACAGTGGCTGGTGTTCTGCCACAGAGCTGGAGATATCTTCACTAGTGATCACAGGGGGGGTCCTGAGCAACCCACCACACTTGTAAATGCATATTAGTAGAATAATAAATATTTTTCCGGGGGTGAATTTACCTTAGAATGTGTAACAAGAAAAATAGAAACGGGAGGTTTTTCCATCGGGATGAGAGGTTGTGCGCGAGGCAGGAAGATCAGTGGGCTGGAATGTGCGATACCTGCCACTTACTCCTTGCCACACCTGCGCACCCGCATCAATCGTTGGATACCCATCCTAGAGCTCTGAAACTTGGTATACTGTGTTGCTGGGGGATAACTGGGCTACAGAAAAAAATCAGCTTGAAAATCATCAAGGATTTGTGCATTATCCCCCGCCCCTTGGTTCTGGGATTGCGACATCACATTACAGAAAATGACTAGCACATGTTTGCTACATACTCCAAGAGCTCTCAGTTGGTTTTGTCGCGCTGTACACTCTGGAAAGGTGTCCACTGTGTTGCGGGGACTGGGAGCGGTAAGTCACTGGTGTTCATAATCATTCCTTTTTTTCACTACAGATGTTATGACATGAGCCATATCACTTTCAAAATGTATTGAGAGCCAGATGGCCGCCAAATTTTGTAAGTAGAGGCTAATTGCTGTGGCTGTGAATTCGTCGACAATTACGGATGGGCTACTCAAGGCGAGTAACCGCATATATTCATCTAGAGTTGCATACATTGAGCTTACAATCAATTTAAAATACAGAGAATCAAAAGAAGCACACACCAAATTGTAATCTCCTCACCCAAAGTGTACAAGGACATGAATAAACTACAGGAGGAGCTCCTCTTGGAAGCGCTGGCATATATTCAACACGTTACTATTATCAACAAAGCTCATACTATATGCACCTTGAGTGACCCTGGATCTTGAAAGGATTTTGAATGGATTCAGCTATCTGTTGCATTGATGTGGGGGCAGGGGTTGACTTACCTGGACCTCCTACCAGGTCGAGGAGCAGCTAGACCTTTGTGGTACGTAAGTATCCAGTGTTCACTACGTTTGCTAAGTGAATGGTCATTGGATTTGGCAGGCCCAATATTCAACTCGGTCTGGGCCAAGTGTGTGGGCCTGACCATTATTTACTTAAACAATGTGCCTGTAAATTCTGCCGTACCATTGTTTCTGTGTCTTTGCCCGTATGAGGATGGCTATGTTCCCATAGGTATAAGTCTCAATACGCATTGGTATTTTTTGGTGATGAACTCCTTTACAATATTATCCCATATTCATAATTGATGTGGTCCTGATATGACAGTCCCGTGCCTGCATCCGCCTCCTTTGTCCCCACCCATTGCCAGCACCTGCGCCAAGTGTGAGCTCACAGACCGCCATGCCCTCACCAGCATCGCCCAGCGCCCTCACCACCTTACCCAACATCGCAGGCCTTGGCGTCAGCGAGTCTGCCCAGCACCCAACGCCCAAGACCATCGGCGCAGTGGTGCGCACCATTACTCTTCTCTTGTTCACCTCTCCATATCTTACCTCACCTTGGGTATTCTGCATGCTGTATGGTGGCCCGTGAACATCAGCTAGCCAGTGCAATTTCTAGGGGTATTAATGCGGGCGTGAAGTCCAGTGTGAGCGCCCTGATTCTTCACCCCAGCTGGCCCGTATCCCTGCTATTTTCAACACTAACTGCCCTGGCCCATAGCTCACCTCCGCACGCCGTTCCGTGCCTCTCCCAGGCTCCTCAATCTTTGCATTAGTCGAACCGCAAGCTCACCTGCACAACCTGTCTAGAACAACCTCTCCCGGCACTGGCACCATGCTGGCCACCTGTCATCATTACCTGCTAACCGTATCAAATGTGATAGTTTTTTTTTGCTGGTCTAAGATAAACTGGATTTCACCTGCATACTCCTGCTCAATTCTTTCAATGTTAGCTACGCTTCTTGTAAAATCAGTGGTGACTTGAGACAGAGATCCAGAAACTGAGAGAGCATGCACACCCCTATGGTAGAGGCTATCATGCGTGTCCACTGCGCTGGGAACATTGAGCAAAGAAGATTCTCCACTTCTCACAGTGAGAACAAATTCACCCAGTATAAGTTCAAGCTCCAGCACAGTTTTGCACTTGATTTTGAGGGTTGCTTGGGTGGTGGAGAATTTTGTGCAGAGGTGGGTGCAGCACCAGAATGTATGCGTATAGATCAGGGTTGTGAGGCCTTGCCCAGCTTACATTGCGTGCTAGGGGCCATTGAAAGCCGGTTTGCCAAGTGGAGAGCAATGACGCGTTGCGGCAGAGGGAGAGTGGAGGAGAGGGCAGAGTTGGCAATACCGGCCCTGAAAAACACTAGGCTTTCTGGCTCGCATTGACCCACCTGCCAAACCTCAATACAATTGTGATTTTATTTTTTTGAGACTTGGAATCAAGGCAATCCAGTATTCTGAACAACATGTATTACTACAGCAGTGCTTGTTTACAATTGTGGTGGGTGGTTCTGGACCCCCCATAAGGCTACTAGGACTTGTGTGCTAAGCCCTCTGGTGGTGGTTTGAGGGCTGATTGCTTGCTATCAGAGCCAAACAACAAACACCGCCAAGCGGTGCTTAGTCCTAGGCAAGGCAAGTTCAAGGCTACAGACCAAGAACTTGACCTCCTTGTCAATTCTACCTGCTCTCTCTCATTCCATTTAGTCACTGTCTATCAGGGACATACTACCTCACTTGAGAAATATCATATTTTTGAGTGGGCTTGACATTAGGTCAAGTTCTTCTCCGGGTTGCCGCGGCAGCTTTCCTTGCTGTCAAACCACCCGTTGCCATTGTATCCCTTTATCTACCTATACCTAGTTGAGAACCTCTATGAGACAAGCGCTGGTCCAGTGAATCAATAGATCCAGGGTGACCCACATAATGATCAAAAACATGGACCTGATATCAGTATCTGGGGAGTACCGCCCTCTTGGAGTGTGATCTTCACCCCATCAGGGATTCATATCCCCCACTTTAGTGTCCTTAGTCAGTCAAAGCAACCGCTTGCGGAAACCACACCAGACACTTATTGCTATAAGCCAGCAGTGACTGTCCAACGCTACTTGCAGAGTCAAAGGATTAGCTGTCACGACCCGCTTTAGGACTATGTACTAAGGGCAACAAGTGACTAGTTGAGGCACTTAATAGCCTTTCATGAGGTCTAATGCGTAGCAATGGTCCCTTTGGACTCATGGTTTGATTGGCGCAAGGTTTGACCCTTGTGGTCTTGTCGCTATGTGACCCTTAGTGTCTTGTATGTCCACTGTGGACTGTACAGGGTGGCGATGCGAAGTACTTAGACAGCGCTTGTTAGCTAGGTACTGAAGGTCAGTCTTCTACTCTAGTCAATTGACTCAGTCGCTCCGAAGGGTATAAGTCTTATACTCTAGTCAATTGACTAAGTGGCTTAAGGTGTCTTAAGATCACAAAGTCGCTGGCCCAATCTTAAGGTAAAGTCTTTGACTAGTAAAAGTAAAGATAACTTTTCAATGCTTGCGCTTATGTAAAGTAAAGTGGTAAAGATATGATAGTATTCAATGAGTTTGACCAGGTGAAGCAAGCTGGGGTTTCAAGGCTTGCTGCCAGGCCTTACACACTGTATCTACATGGTCTGTGCATAGGGGAGTCATACATGGTAGAGGAGGCAGTACATAAGGTAAGTGGTCAAGTGCAACAAGTTGACCAATGAGAAAGGAGAGACTCGTGCTGTGGTTGAATGAGCAAGGCCGTGAGGTGCTGCGGTCAATTACACAAGGCTGCAAAGTGAACGGCGCTTCTAGGAGGTGCCATTCAAGGCAGCGTGGCTTAAGTGAAGAGTGAGCCACAAGAAAAAGATGGGGGGTTGTGGCTAAGGTCAAGACATTAGCGCCTCAAGAGCGGTTAACTATTGATCAAGTAACGCATTAGGGTGAACACAGCTTTACCCTGGCTTTACAAGATTTTCATCATTGTTGCTATTGCAACTGGTTCCACCCAGAGGTAGGTTGCTGGAAAACATATTCCCCAGCAGAAATCCATGCAGGAGGGGCTTGCAAATCAACTATTAAATAGACTCCAGTCAAACCACAACTACTTTGCAATCAAACGCAACAGTGCTACGTCACACCTCCAGGATCACCCAGTTGTAACATCTGCCTTAGGGCAAACAACAGATCCAATACCATCAAGTGCCCCTATTGCCCAAAAAGGGACGCCTTTTACATCCAGGAAACCTTCTACAAATATCATAGCCACCTCTAAAACCAGTTTGTCCCACAACCATTGCCGAATCATCAATTGCTTAATCTGGTCATAGTGTTTCCTTTTAAAGATATTCAAGAACTCTCTCCTGCCAGCCAACAAATCCTATATTGGAGCATGGGCTTGAACAAAGAAGTAGTCACTATCTACTTCAAGTGCTTCCAAAATATGGGCTTAGTGGTTGAATTGGTACCAATCAACGACCCGTTACTTAGAGTTGTCTGGATTGAGTGTGTTAGGTGGTCCATTGAACAAACACCACCAGAATAAGAATTTGAGGAAACAAGACCCCCAGACTACACCAATACCTTGAAAAGAAAGGCAAACAATGTTGGCCTCCTCATTCCAGGGTATGTCGATGGACGAGCAGCTCTTATGGCTTTGTGGCGCGGTAACTAGAATGGCGGTAGAAATCAGTAATATAGAAGGAAATGTAGCACTTGCCCACACCAACATATCTACTTTACAAACACAAAACACGGGTGACTGAAATAATTTTGACCAACAACTTGCTGTTGCTAGTGCGGCAATCAATAACATTGTAAATTGCATCACAGGGGTTCAAACCTCTGCAAATACTATTATTGCAGCTCAGGGAGGTCAACCTCAACAGCCCCAAGGAGGCCATCAGGGGGACAACAGCCGCCCCCACAACAACCCCCGGTTGTCACCACTGGTCAAGTAAAGATGGCCAAACCAGACAAGTTTGATGGGTCTAAACGAGAATACCTAAAAAGATTCATGGTCTCTTGTCGCCTATTTATAGACACCCACATGTCCACTCACAGCAAAGACCAAAAAATTGCATTTATAATTTCAGACCTGTCAGGTTTGGCCTGTCAATGGGTACAGGCCTACCTAGAGGTTGACATGCTGGGTAGTCAAGCTGTACTCTGGCTGCATGATACAACCTGGTTCTGGTGAGAAATAAACTGGCGATACAGACAATCAAATGAAGGCAAAGACCATTGCCAAGAATTGAAAAAACTTTGCCAGAAAGGCACGGTACAAGATTACCTCACAGAATTCCAACGCCTTTCCGCTTATCTTGGGTACAATGACATTACCCTTTGAGACATGTTCTATGACCACCTTCCTATGGAGGTCAAACAAAGCATGCTTGCACAAAGCTTTGACCCCGCAGGCTCTACAGGATATAACAAAGTAATCCAACGTGCCTTACTCATTGACAAACACATCCAACAATTTGCTAAGGTTGAGAAACCACACAAACCCGCACAACCTTCATCCTCAGGTGCTTGCACCACCGCTACCACAACCCAGACCACCACATCTAAACCTCTCCTTGCAAAAGGAGATTGCGTCTTTACTATCGCAACTGATGGCTGCGCTACCTGCGGCAAAGTCACAAAAATTGCTTGTAACGCAAAAGGTTTTGACCAGCACCTGGTACACTGGCTGTTGACCCAAAAGGCCCAGGACCCATGGACCTAGATAGTGCTGGGAGAGGGAAGTCAGCATTGATATGTAATTGCTGTCAAGGCAAGGGCCATATGGCAAAAGACTGCCCCAGTAAACCAATGTCAGGTTACAAGGCCTCAGTGGAAAAAGTGGAATCTGAAGAAGAGGAGTCGGAAAAGAGGATGCCTGAACAAAGTGAGGAGATCTGTTTTGGGCAAAATCTTGAATAATGTGAATGTGTGTAACAATGAATCTATAGAAGAATTAGAATGTATGAGCTTAGGAAATAAATCACAACTTCTGCTCTACTTCCGCGCGCATCCACCACAAACTACTCCTGAGCAAAAAACCACTTACACAATGAAAGGGTTCCACGGCTGGGCCATATTGGATTTGGGAGCTACTTCCACCTTTATAAATTGTTGCCTGGTAGATGAATTTGGAATCCCCATGAAAACATTAAAAACACCCAGAAAACTTTGTGTCATTGATGGACGCAATATCACATCAGGGCAAGTCACTGAATACTGTGCCCTTAATCTCAAAATATTTGGTCACAACAAATTCTTAAGCACTTATGTAGTGGACGTAGGGAAACATGACTTAGTGCTGGGTATGTCCTGGCTAAGTATCCATAACCCTGCTATCAATTTCAAGGACAAAAGTGTGTCCTTCACATCTGAATTCTGCGCCAAGAACTGTTTACACACGGCACACACAAGATTCTCCGGCCACACCCCAGAAATCAAGTTGGCTGCCACAACCAAATTTCCCCCAGATTATAAAGACTTCACAAAGGTCCTTGCTGAAGAAGAAACAAGTCCTCTCCCTCCACATAGGCCCTATGATATTCAGATTGACCTGAAGCCAGACGCTCAGCCAAGACATGGTCCTATCTACAGCATCAGTGTCAAGGAAGATGAAGAAATGAGGTAAACCATCTAACACCAACTGGAACATGGGCTGATTCACCCTTCCGAATCACCGATGGCTTCTCCTGTCATATTTGTGAAGAAGAAAAATGGCAAACTCAAAATGTGCATTGACTACAGGCGACATAACAATATGACCATGAAAAATGTATATTCACTTTCACGCACCAACAATGTCATCGAGAAACTTTGAGGCGCAAAAACATTTACAAAGCTGCATCTCAAATGGGGATAAAACCTGGTACGCATCCGCAAAGGTGATGAATGGAAAACTGCATTCAGAACAAAATACGGTC
The DNA here is from genome assembly GCA_019616345.1 of Ceratobasidium sp. 395. Classification (NCBI taxonomy): domain Eukaryota; kingdom Fungi; phylum Basidiomycota; class Agaricomycetes; order Cantharellales; family Ceratobasidiaceae; genus Ceratobasidium; species Ceratobasidium sp. 395. The sequence goes on from WSTH01000720.1 coordinate 9,191, forward strand.
TGTTTGAGTACCTAGTCATGCCTTTTGGTTTGACCAACACCCTGGCCACCTTCCAACACTTCATGAATGACATACTCAGGGACATTTTGAACATCTATGTAATTGTCTATCTGGACAACATCTTAATCTTTTCTAAGGACCCAAAGGACCATTCTAAACACGTCAAAAAAGTCTTATCTCGTCTAAAGGAACATAACCTTTATTGCAACCTGGAAAAATGTTTCTTCAACATCACTGAGATTGACTACTTAGGTCTCATTGTCTCACCTGAAGGTGTCTGTGTTGATCAAGAGAAAGTCACAAAGGCGGTGGACTGGAAGGTCCCCCATAATGTTAAATCTCTGCAGGAATTTTTAGGCTGTGTCAATTTTTATCACAAATTCATCCCCAACTACTCGGCTAAAGTGCGCGCGCTGTTTAATCTTCTTTGTAAGGATGCAGTTTGGAACTGAGACAAAAATGCACAGGAGGCATACAAGGCCCTGAAACAGGCGCTTAAGTCTGCCCAGTTGCTCATCCAGCCTGACCCATCCAAACAATTCTACTTGGAGTGCAACACATCAGACTATGCCACTGGGGGTGTTCTATCCCAACTAGAAGAAGACAGCAAGCTGCATCCTATTGCTTTCCTCTCCGAGTCATCATCACCAGCAGAACGTAATTACGATATGTACAATAAGGAACTTTCAGCAGTGATAAAATGTTTCAAAGAATGGCAGCACCTATTGGAAGGCACCGAACTGCCTATACAGGTTCTCTCAGATCACAAGAACCTGGGATATTTCCAAACAACCAGAGAACTTTGCGGACGCTTAACACATTGGGCCAACTTCTTGACTGACTTTAATTTCCAAATCCTGTACAGACCCAATCAAGGGTGATCACAGCATTGAAGGATAATGACAAGGTCAAAGATTGGGAATGGGATGACGGCTTCCTACAATTTAAAGGCAAGATCTACGTGCCTAACGACAAGGAACTTAGGAAACAGGTCCTGGAAAGCCGTCGTGACAACATTGTTGCAGGTCACCCAGGTCAATTCAGAACCTACGAACTTGTATCAAGAAAATACATTTGGTCATCTATGAAGAGATTAGTAAACAACTATGTGTCCCACTGTGAATCATGTATCAGGAACAAACATAGTGATCAGGTCCCCCCAGGCTGACTTGATCCTATTGAACTACTGTTACGACCATGGGAGGAAATCACTTATGACCTAATTACACAACTCCCTGAGTCAGAAGGGTTTGACACAATTTTAACAGTGGTTGTCAGATTGTCAAAGATGGTTCACTTTATCCCAACAACGTCCAACACTTCTGCAATTGATATTGCCAACCTCTTTGATATTTATCTATGGAAACTCCACGGCTTACCAAAGAAAACTATATCTGATAGGGGCCCCAACTTCAATTCCAAGTTTTTGCAACAACTATACCAGTGCCTTGATATCAAACCGTCCTTCTGCCCTGCATATAGACCTCAAACAGACGGACAGTCTGAACAAGCTAATCAAGTACTGGAAGGACTCCTGAGGCATGATGTACTGCATAGACAAGACAACTGGGTTGCCCTTCTTCCTATGGCAGAATTTTCCTATAATAATGGCGTACAAGCATCTACTGGCAAAACACCCTTTTTTGCATGCTACACTTCCACCCCCAATTTACCATAGGGGATACAGACACCAAAGACGTGCCAGCAGCAGACAAACAGGCAGATTGGCTTAAAGATAGTTTTAATGAGTTATGTGCCGCATTAGAAACCTCCAATGAAAAAACCAAAGACTTCTATGACTGCAAACATCTAGCACCTGTTGAGATTAACATGGGAAATAAAGTCTTTATCAATAGCCAAGACATACAAACTGACCGTCCTTCTAGGAGACCAGCTGCCAAACAACTAGGTCCTTTCCAGGTACTTGATAAAATTGGAACATACACCTTCAAATTGAAGTAACTGTATACTACGAAGGTTCACCCTGTATTCCATGTCTCTAAAGTACTATTGAAACACAAGACAACCCCTACCAACGAGAACCAGTACCACTTCCCGCAGTAGTGTTGGAATGTTGAGTTATATGGGCAGCACTCATCACACTAGTGTAAGGGATAAAATAAGATCTGTATTGTATAGAATTTCCAGTAGCACATATATACAGTGTACAGACAAAAGTATCTATGTAGCACTAAGTAACTATCCTGAACAAGAAAACACAGAAGTCACTATGTACTATAAGGGAAACAAAGAAGCATAGAAACAGTATATAGAAGCGACAACAGAAACATAGGAATATGTCCAAGAGGAAGATGATGTTACCAAGGAACGGTAAGGAAAAATCTCCAATAAGCAGCCAAGAGCGCCCATTGATGTTGTGGACCCTGAGGTCATGTAATCATCAATGTGTGCTGCAATCCGGGCATTGATGCTACAGGCTTGTAACACCAACAAGTGGTTACACCTGAAGGGGAAGTTGAGTTCAAAGTAGAAACAGTACTTAACTCCAAGAAGATTTGCAGTGTTGTCAAATACCTTATCAAATGGAAAGAGTATGGGCTTGCAGATAATACTTGGGAGCCATTTGAACATCTGGTCAACGCCAGGGACTCATCATTGAAATTCCACCAAACAAACAAATGTGCTCAGAGGACCCTTGGATCTAGACGGGGAATAGTGTCATGACTTGACACACTTTCACAGATATATTCAGGATTTTATAATATTTCTCTGTCATACTTTGCTTTTAGGGAACATTGGTCATATGCTTACTTATCATCTTTGTAATCTTGTCATCAGGGTTCATTAGTCAGAAGTCACGTGATCATGGAATATTCTAGAAGTCTTAGTCATACACTATTTCACATCTGATATCAAATACCTGTATGACTCGGTTCACTTCTCAGTTTGTACATGTAGATACATGGCTGTATTCTCTAGTGTATATAACCAAGGGCAAGTTCAAGGCTACAGACCAAGAACTTGACCTCCCCATCAATTCTACCCGCTCTTTCTCACATTCCTTTAGTCACTGTCCATCAGGGACATACTACCTCACTTGAGAGCTATCGTAGTTTTGAGTAGGCTTGACAGAGGTAGAATGCCAGTTGCACTCTAAATCCCAATAACAGCCGACATAGCCACCGTGCAACTGAGCAAGCAACTGCTTATTCAGTGAGCATCATGCCTATTCTGGTGTCTGTATATGCAAGCTTGAAGTTCATTTCAAGACATACTGAAACATTTTTCTGCCTCAGGCTGACCCGTTCCTTGTGCAATAGCTCACAGTGCTTGAGCAAGGGCGGAATGATTGTAGGTTTTGTCTTTTTGCTTGTTGCAGGTTCTACCCAGTGCAGAACTGGCAGAACAATGAATGCACATATATCTACTCTTCCAATCTTGCCACCGAAGCACAATATGAGTGGGAAATAATGCATGTCCAAGAGAGTGCGGCGGTAAGGCACATGGCTAACTTCCCGGTATCTGCCTGGTTTCCTGGACTTTCTTGCTCACTCTCTCACAGCTGACATGGATGTGCCATGGTCTCCAGATTCTGTGTGCAGTATCATACATATACAGACTACACTCCAGTAAGTTGTTGTAGCATTACAATGAGTACAGCTGGTATGGCAGTGGAAAGCTAAATTCTGGCTGATTTCCCAGTGTGTTATGGCAAAACCCCATTTACACACTGTTTTTGATTTGCCCAGATCAAAGCCCAGATGTTGGGCGTTGTTTGCCCATGCTACCAGTAACATCAGCTGGCGCTTGCCCCTCAGGCTTGAGATAATTCTCCTGGTTACCTTAGGGGGGGTCAGGAACGGCCCAATAAGATTGTGAATGAATATTAGCGCACAAGTAAAAGTTGTTTGCTAAAAAAAATCAAAATCGATGGTTTTCCAATTGGGGAGATAGGTTGTGTGTGAGGCAGGAGGACTAGTGGGCAGGTATTTGCAGTACTCGCTGTTTGCGCCTTGCCAGGCTCACACACCTGTGTTAATCACCAAAAGCTAAACAGAAAGCTCTGAAAACTGGTATCCTGGGTTGCTGGAGTGTAAAAAGCTTCTAGAAAAAAAACAGCTCAATATTTGCACTATGGAGCTGGAATTCAAACCTGAGGAACTAGCCACCATTTCCCGATCCGTGACTTGGGAATCACAACATCATGTCGCATTAGGATGTTATGACCGTACTAGATATGTGCCTAGGAGACTCAAGCCGCTGTACAGCCTGGACATAATGTAGTCTGCGTGACAGAGACCAGGAGCAAAAAGTCGCTTACCTTTGCCAGTATCTTATTTCTTACCATGAATGTTATAACCTGCATTATCTCACCTTTGGATTTAATCAAAAACAGATAGGAATCAAGTTCTTGAGATAGAGGCTGAGAGCCATGGTCGTAAGTGTGTCAACAGTTTTAGGGGATCTGCTCGAGGTGAGTACCACATACATTCATGGAAGTGCATAGGAACATCTACTGGGTCCCGCTGAATCCTGAACTCCAACTGAACTACAAGAAGTTGAGCTCAGCCAGGTGTTAACTAGCCCATATATCATATCGAGGAGACCTGTACTCTGCAGAGTTGGTTCAATAAGCAATGTTAAGGAACCACTCTAGACATGGGTCGTTGGCCGTCAGGTAAAATTTCCCTTTTCATTACAATCTGGGGTTTCAATCTAGCTGAATTTGGGCCATTTAGGCCATTTAGCTGAATTTAACCAAATTGACTCAAATTGCATCAATCAGGGGCTAGAAGCCACCAAACACTCCAAAGCACTCCCAGCATGCACTAGTAGGCTAAAAAAGTGTTTTGGGGTAGCTCTGACTCACTTGGAAACTCCTAAATCCACGGTAAATTTACCTAAATCTACCTAAGTTGAGGACCCACCCAGGTAAATTTGGGTAAATTTGGCTGAATGAAAAGGGGCAGGGGGTTGTAAAAGTGCCAAAGCCCTTGATTTAGGTAAATGTTGTGACCCTTCCTTATGTCTCACAACTTATGCGCTGCACGCCTACCTCCCACTTGAACTTTAGCACCTAGGCACAACCCTACCTCGTCTCGTGGCTTCACACTTGTAAGCCCCCTTTGTAAGCAACCTGTACGCAAGCAGCACAGCCCGTGCAGCGCTTACCTGTTCACCACTCACTCATGGCTATGTATCGCTCCCACTGTATTCACCTACTTCTACAATGTACTGCCTCGCTCCACAATGTATGACTCACGTACGTACAGACCATGTACCTCATAGTGTATATACAGTGGAGAACAAGCCGAGTATCCTCAGCTTGTTTCACCTTGTCAACTCTGCCCTGTACAGCGTGACTATACTAGTAGGCTTTATTGCAGCAAGTGTTACAAGTAAGGCAGCGTTAGCTCAGCTTAGTCATGTAGCACTTTGGGCAGTTGATCCTCACTCCCTTCAGATTGGACCTAAGACCGCTTTGGCTTGTGGCTTGTGCCAGCCACCAAACCCAAGACATAAGACAACATCAGTGCCTATTCAGGCCAAGGGACTGCAGTCCACATTGAAGCCACGAGGCACACCCACAAACAGGTTGCAACAAGACACCCTCAGCACAAGCACGAGGCGTACTGAGTCCCTTGACGGACATAAGAGCAAACTCACACCTTAGATAGTATAGGGTTGTGACAGTAAATTTTACGTAATTTGGGTGAGTGATACCACCACATTTTCTCTGACGGCTTGGGTCAATGGGACAAATGAGGAGGTGAAAGAGACTCAAAGAGTAAATGGGGTTGAGTAGACTGCTATCCATCCGTAAATCAGCAATGGTAGTGCAAGTGAACTTGTCAGAGAACGTTGCCTTAGCTGGGAGCAAGCTTGGTGGATGAAAGGTCAGTAGACCTCACAAATATATAATGCACAAATGTAATCTTTGGCAGCGCATAGCGTGCCAGCTTAACAGACGTAAAAGTTGGGCTGCATTGAGCACACGGGTACAGATGGAACAAAAGACGAGAAACAAAAGATTACATGAGCACCTATATATGAAAAAGAAATGGGTCAGGTGACACACAGTCCCTGGCCCACCATCCTTGCACCCCCCCCTCAGGACACGCTGTGCGCGTCAGACATAGGCTGATCTAGGTGGGTCAAAGCATCAGGCCAGCCATACGGTGGTGGCGGCTGGTTGGCTTTGAGTATATGCCCAGCTGCGTTGTCTTGCGGCTGGAACAAGTTATTGACTTTGGATGTTATCCATCCAAAGTTGGCATCAAACACCAACAGTGCATTTGGATGCCGCAGGTACTGCCAGATGACGGTGTGCAATCCTGGTTTGGTGTAGAGGGCATTCCTCTCTACAGCATGCAATACAATGTCAGCAGACCGGAACTGCTGGATGTGATTGCGCTGGCAATCTATCCGACAGTTGGCAGACAACAGCAGCGCCGTATTCTTGCGCACATGCGCGCACGTCTCTTGTGCAATGTGCATCCGCTCAGCCTGCTGGAAGTACGGGCTGAGCCAGAGCGCAGCAATGCGACGCAGGACGCGCAGTTGCTCAAAAAGCCACCACATGATGTTGTCCTCAGCAATATTGTATGGCTCAAAGAATGATGAGATCGGGAACGAGTGCTTGGGCGTGAGCCGAGTCTTGTTCTCCGGGTCCTGTTCAGGTGTCGGCGCTGTCATGACTTGACACGTTTCCCACAATATAATCTCAGTTTACTATCTTTTTCAGAAACACTCTCTTTTTATGGAACATTTGCCTAATGACCAATCACTTACTTCATCTCTCGTATTCATAAGAACTGTTATCTATATCACGTGTTCTAGAATGTTCCAGAAGTCTGACTAATCCTTCTTATTTCACATCTCATATCAGATTAGTTATGACTTGTTCTTTGTACACGTAAATGGAAGGCTGTGCTTTCTGTTGTATATAACCAAGGGCAAGTTTGAGGTTACAGACCAAGAACTTGACCTCCTTGTCAGTCTTATAGTTCTCCTCATATCCATTAGTCACTGAGGCATCAGGCTTCATACTCTTGACTCTATCATCACCATTATCGAGAGCGCTGTGACAGGCGTGGCCGGGAGCAGGGCGGCAACTTGGTCTGTGTAGCAGCTGGATTAAGCAAGGAGGGCTGCAAGCAGGGACTCTGTGCAGCCCCAGAAGTGGTTGTTGCCCTGCCCATGATGCATGGCGCCCAGGGCATGCAACCAGTTGCGGGCCAACACGTCAGTAATGTTGGCTATGCAGTTCTCCCTGACTCAGAGCTCCAGCTGCCACCGCTGCTGGAGAAGGGGGTGGTTGCTGGCATCCACCATCTCAGTGGCAAACACCAGTACATGGTTGACGAGGCCGGACCGCAACTGGGTGGGTGTTCCTTGGACTGCCTTGTACAGCTCGTGCTGGGTAATGTTGATGTTCCCGTTTCCCAGCACACCTCGCCCAAGATTGCGGCAGGGATCTCAGCGTCTGACATCCGCTCCCAACGACTGGCAGTGGATGGGGAGGTGCTCATCAACACCCAGTGGCCGCGCACCTGGTGCCGCTCCTGTTTGCCATGGGTGGTGGGGCAGGGAGGAGCAGTCCGCGTCCTGGCGTAGTGTGATGAAGCTGAGGTTTGGACGGTGCTGGCCTCAAACAGTGCACCGGCCTGACCCTTGCCCCTGCCATGGCTGCACCTGCGTGAGGCAAGCTTTTTGTCAGGCAAGTCCCAGTCCTTGCACACAAATTGCACATGCTCCTCATTGGTCGCCTCATGGAAGAACTTGAGGGGGCACCCTGAAGACGTGGTCCCCCCCCTCCGGCCAACAGGGTGTTCATGGATCCCAAACTGACACTGGCGCAAGGTGGGGGTGCCAAGGCGGTGGGTGCAGGTGTGCCCGCCGTCAAAGTGAACGCATGTGCTGGAGCAGCACGCGCGGGGGTTTTGGTCACCACCAGAGGGTGCAGCTTGGCTGTAGACAGCTGGGAAGGGGTGGTGGCGGCCGCCTTCCCCCAGTTGTGGGACTCCTCAACGGCGAGGCAGTTGTACTCCGCCTTGAGCCAGTCGTTGTCGTCCTCCAGCTCCCAGATTTGGTCCTGGAGGTCCTCAACCTACTCACGGTACATGTTGCACTTGCACCGCAGCCAGTTGTTGTCCCCTGGACAAACCCATATCCTGGCAACTGGCGCTCAAACCAAGAGTTTTGAGCACTATTCTCATGGTGAACTTGGCCTGCTTCCAAGTCCCGCGCTCATGAGCCAGTTGGCTCTTGAGTGCTGCGACCTCCACAGTTGCCTCTGAAGGTCCGGTGGCTGCCGTGGCAAGGGTGGCAAATACAGTGCGCAGTGCCAGGTTGGCCAGGGCTGTGCAGACGTGCGCAGCATACGTGTAAGAGTTAGCCGGTCACATGACCGGTCCCTGGCTCCTCTATACCCTGGTCATGTGACCGGGATGGCTCTTTAGTCTAGTCCTACCTGTTGTTTTGCCCTCGTGCCCCACTGTCTTTACCTGGAATATACAGTTTATACGCTTCCTACACCCGTCTGAGACCCTTCCGAGCCCCATATGACCCTTCTTGGGTGGCCCACAGCCACCCCACCCCTTCCGAGGACCCACGGTTCTTACAATACATGTTGCAGATGGAGCATCTGCTCGTGTGGATAGGCGCGTGAAGCACTGGATCGGCAATAAATGCGCTGACCCCGAGGAGGGTTGCTACAGGTGGTAGCGACACAATGACAATGGCTGGGGAGGCGGTCGCTATCTAGGTGTTGGTGCCAGCGTTAGTAGAGTCCAACACTGTAGCGGCAGGTGTGTTGGGCACGTCAGTCATGGGTTGTTGCGTGTTCCGGGACATGGGGGTTGGGACACGGCAGTGGTGGTCAAATATGGGTAAAGTACCCCAGGGCAAGGGAAAATTTCTCCCTTGCCACATGCCCTTACTCAGTGGGTGGTCTGAGCTCAACCGTAAGTACTTCCGGAGTTAACCGCTGAGGGGTTACTGCTCCAGAAGCCCGCTTGGAATGTCCATGCCATGGAGTTCCAAGGCTCCCAGGTGGTGTCCCCATGGGCCCACCAGACAAGGAAAGGCAACTGCTCCTTGTCCCAGAAGTGATTGACCATCTAGTCAACCACCCACTCGTGTTTGGGGTCATCCCTGAAGTTATAGTAGTGGCCAGCCTCTTGGCAGGGAACAATGAGTTGTTGTTTGGAAAGTGCGGCTGTAGCAGGCGCGCATGGAATGTTGGGTGGATCTGACAATGCTTAAGTTCCTTGGGGAGCTCAAGCATATATGCTGATTTGGCCAGGTTGCAGCCAATGATTGTATACGGCCTAATATACAGTATGCCCCAAAATTGATCGTCAAAAACCTGCAACACTGATACAAGTGTTTCAGCGTGTCAGCACTATGCTTATGTAAGCTGAGATTCTACTCAGTAATAGCCCTGCTTCTTGACTAGACGCTCAGCTTTGTTTGAATGTGTTTGGCCTTCTGTTGAGTGAGATACACATTGAACAGTGCAGCTTCTTTTACGATCAATTTTGGGGCAGGCTGAACTGAAAATGTTGCTTGGACCATACTGCCTGACTAAGCCACTCTGTGCAGCCCACTCTCTGTGAGGTGTATGAGCTGAGTCAGCTCAGCTATGTCAGGCTGTATCACAAAGTTTGGCTCAACACCTGGTGCACCACAAGCTGATTGATGTCAAGTTGTGCACCAAGACACTTTTTGGCTGTTGACTTTGGTACATGCACACTCGGCAATGCACACTGAGTCTCAGACAGGGTGAATGGGCATGCTCTACACATTGGGAGCTGCTGCAGGACAGAAAGGAGCTCATGGGGCGGTACATCATATGTGTATGTCCTGCTATGAAGCAGTCTCCAAGCCAAATATCACACACCTCACAGCACAGGGGACCCACAATGGTGGTTCTTTTGCAGATCCAGCAGCCCAGGGTCCTGACTGTTGCATAGGGCTGCTTTGCACACCTCAGAGCTGTCTCTAAACTCCATCATTGCATCAAACAGCCCAC
>WSTH01000721.1:0-19164 GCA_019616345.1 Ceratobasidium sp. 395
CGTCTCTTAACACAGACTCGAGAGCCAATTGCTGTACAAGATATATTTCATACAACAAATTCAGTGTGCATATACAACATCTTCGCCCAGGTCAGTCTAAACAGGAGATCGGCCGGAGCATCAAGCGATAGAAGCGGTTTCTGGAAGGAGGAACGCATACATGAGTTCAACTGAAAGGGTAGATTGTGCACAATACTTACACTTGGAGCCGCATAACTGGTTTTTGAGGTTAAGAGCCTTGATCTGGTCGCCAATACTGCATCCCTTCTTGATACAATCGGTAGCTGCATCGTTGAATGGCTTGCTATTGCAAACACAGGCCTTGCCTTGTCTGAGCCGAAGAGCGAGGTTACCATCACTTATTTATATCTACAGAGTCTCAGGACTCACGGGTCTCCACACCCAGCCTTGCTCGCGGCAGACTTGGAGCAAGTCTGAACGCAAGGTGGGACGTCGGCAGCGATGGCGTAGCCAGCAAAGAGAGCGACGAGAGCAAAAGTGAACTTCATAGTTGTGAAAGTGTAGAAAACGTTGGTTGAGCTGATGATGTTTCTATCGAGGCACGATCCCTCTCCTTTTATATGACTTAGTCCCCGAGCAGCCCCGCACGTGCAAGGGCGGGCGTTGGGAACTCCGCTTCGAAGATTCGCCCTATGTCCGTCTTTTGCAGCCTTGTTGTTTCACACCGAGGCGGGTGTCGTCATAAATATACCGACCAAAGTAAACACATGCAAAAAATCATGCGGGAGCCGAGTATTCGCAGAGTACGAAGTAACTCGGGGCGGGCACGAGACTCAGAAGTTCGCATAAAGAAGCGCTGATGCGCTTCTGAAACGAAAAAATGATTTTTCAACTCATAAAGCCGCATACACACAGTCTTCGAATGCCGATGGGACTCACTTCAACTGAACGGAGATATATACACCCGCCATCCTTCGGTTGTGGTGCTTTCACAGAGCTCTACGCGTCGGTCGACTTCATGATTTTTCGAGAAGTGATAGATATACAAATAGAACATTAAGGCCGGGGGACTGGTTACTGAAGACTCCGACTGATGAAGGTCCCTAGGAACACGGCGCCCAACCACTTTCGAGATCTATCCAAGGATAGCCGCTATTGGTTGGCGTGGATACCGTTGACGGGACTGGCTGATACAACGAACCAATAACATTACAGCGCTTAACACGAAATCTATCTAACCATTTGCCAACATAACTGCCTAAAAAGGTAGACAGAATACTTTCCGAAGATCGTCGTCCCTTCTAACGCGGACCGAGTTCCGACCGAATGCGACGTTAGTTGGAGCTCATAATATAGTAGGGATATATGCGCGGCTCGCTAAGTTGTGACGAACTTTACCTTGAAACTACAAGGGCTGAGTTCATCATGTCTTGCCGATGTGCATCCACCGCTCCTGTTGCGTCCGATCAAGTCCCGAGTCACGAAACGACGTTGTTGTGTTGATCCAAGCGTCAGGCAGCATAAATAAAAAGCATAATGTAGCGGCATATGATCCACACTAATACTGATTTTCTTCATTATGGGGTTGTTGATATCAGACACGTCAAACGAGAAGCCAGGAGGTGCGCTGAAAGTGCAGGATGTTGTTCTGATACCGCTAAGGAGCATTATACTATCGCAGCACACACAGAAGATCGTAGCGTCCGACGTGCTACTACATCGAAAAACACCGACTCTTCGACAGCCAGGAGAGATAAGACACCAGACTCTAACCCCGCGAGCGATTTCGGGGCCAGCCGTAGTACAGATTCAAGCGACACCCATGATTTTGACTCAGGTCGTGGACCGGGAATAGGAGATAAGACTATGGGTGAGCATGTGGTGCTGTTGACTTCTATGTGCCTGGGCCATGCTGATGGAGCTATAGGTACAGTTGAAATTATTTCCGGGAGGGTAGCAGGAGACTCGGAGCTTGTGGATATTGGTCGTGGGTGCAAGGTGAGCTCGGTTCCGTTACTTATCTTACAGTACATTTCTAAGTGAAGTGTTCTAGGAGAAGGGATCCGATCCCGAAAGATATTAGAATTCAAAAAGGAGGGCTGAGTGCGAGAGGCCCCAGAAAGTTGGGTGTATGCGCCTTGTACCAATACAGTCATTTATTGGCTCTATATATCGGGTAATCTGTGTTTTGAGGCAAAAAAGATATTTTGAAGGCATCCCAGACCATACCTGACGGTATGATCAATGGCAAGGAAACTTCTCCATAAGAAAAGACGGGGACTATCCCATATTTTACTAGCTGGTGGCGGGAGACCCGGAGCTCGTGGATATCAGTCGAGAGCGCAAAGTCAGTTATGCACACTTATCTGACAGAAGTACTCTCAACAGAAGTATTTTTTTAGGAGAAGGGATCGTATCCCGGACGATACTAGCTTTGAACGGGAGATGCGAAAGGATCCGAGGAGCTCAATAACGCGCCTTGTGCTTTGACAGTCAAGCCATAGCTCTATATATCTAAATGATTGATATCGGGAGGGTGTTAGTAGGTGGAATTTGTGTTCAATGAGTAGATGTTTGAAGGATGTCAAAAAAACTTATAAAGGTACGGATGCTCAATACTGGACAAGGGCGGATTCGAACCGCCACCGGATAAATTGAATGATCTGAGTTGTGTCCTTTACACTACTTGCCCTATTCCATAACGGTTGAAATATCATGATCACATAGTATTTGCAGCGTGTGGTATGGTGTTACGAGTGTCATCGACATTAGTTTATTCCCCTCTATACTGTAAGTTGCTCATTTGGGATGCAGTCCAAGGCGGCGAATTCGATCACTGGTGTTGATACCCGGGGCTGAAGGCAAAAAGGTATGAAAGAGATCGTATTGTGAGGGAGTTCGATTTAGCAGGCTGTCGCGTGTGAACTAAACGAGCTCTTAAGACATCACAATAAAAAAAACATGAAGTTCATCAAAACATATCGACAAGCTGAATAGTGGACAAGGGTGGGGTCGAACCACCGACTTGGCGTAAGTTGTGACCTTTACACTACTTGCCCAGGTTCACTTCCCTTCGTGTAATTTATCAGCGACAATATTTTCCAGCGTGAAGTAAGGTAGAATAGATACGAAACTAGTATATCAATAGTCCTAAGATACACATACTACACGCCTGATCGCGAGATCTAAATAAACAAAGCCCGAGAACGAAAGCAAGAAAGCAAAAAAGCGAGAATATACAACAGAACGAACCGACCATTTCCCAACTCAAACCCTGTACACCTCCAGAATCCCAGTCAACCGGCCTTATTCCAAGATCCACTGCCTAACGGCTTGACATCCTCCAATGTCTGGGTGCATTAGTACCGCCGCGAGCCATGTTTGGAGTTTACGTCGTCTGGAGTCGAGAAAGGCCGGTCTGTATTTGGCTGTGAACCGGGGTTAGAGTTAGAGGGTTGTAGGACGAAGGTGTAGGAGAGGAGAGCTGACCTAGTGCGTTCTTGGATGGGAGTGCCGGGATGTTGTGTACCACGTCGAGCTAGGAAGGAGATGTATGTTAGTCGAAGGACGGTGGTGGCGGTGAAGGGAAACTGACGGGAAGGGTGCGGTGTAGTGCGTCGTTAAGTTTAACGAAGGAGTTGTATCGTTTATGTAGGTGGATCGTTACACCCTAATTTAAAGAGCCATGAAGATCAGCAACAATATTTGAAGAATAAGCGCGCAAGACAGACCTCCTTCGTACGGATCGCACAGTCATACACTATAGCAGCAGTTCGTTAGCCCATACAGCCATATGGATCAGAAACGAAACTCACCAACATATCCGGTACTTATATTATCACCCACATTCGCCCATCCAACCAACTGCACATCACGAGCGAACGTCCGATCTGCGTTCCCACAGTTATCGTCCAGCCAAATGTCGTTGGAAAACACGGAGCGATTGGCGACTGAGCCTGGAGGCGATACTCGGCCGCTTGTGTTGGCACCCGACCGGTTTCCGTCCTATATGGTGATAATAACCATGAGCTTCGTTGTGAGAGAAAAACGGGGAAAAGAAACGCACGTCTGTTGCAAAATCATCCCAGAACCGTGCCTCTTCTTCGATCATGTCGTTGACTGTGGGTCGGATAATTTGAACAAGACCTTTGGACTGAGCGAACGGGTGGGTCGGGTCGCTCTCGGACCCAGAGGATGATGCACCATTCTGTGCCTGGCTAGAGCCTGAAGGCGCGGAACCAGCAGGTGAAGATGAGGAATTATTTTTGGCTGAAGGAGTAGATTGCAGTTGAGCCGAAGGCTGTTTAGAAGAAGAGGCACTAGCTGCTGGTCGAGTTCGGTTCCGAGGAGGCTGGCTGGAAGTGCTGGGAGACATAATACAAGAAAAGTTTGTTTTCTGTGGTGTTATTGAGTTTTTAGATCATATAATTAAATAATTAAGGAATACAGTAGTGTAGCGTGCTGCGGGTGTGGTGGGTGGGGTTGAGTGACGGAGGCCGGATGGTGCATTGGCGAGATAAGATAATGCATCTAAGCGCCTGAAGATCACTCGCAAAAATGTGACCTCGACGTCCACCATCCAAAGCGAGATTTGCGACTCCTGAATTCAAAATCAAGGTTCAATCAAACTGCTTTCACGGAGTGTACTGCTGTCTCGATTGGAGCGAGGGAATTATCATAGGTAGAGGTGAGTATACTTAAGCTTCCCTAGTTAGAGAAGTGTAAGGGTTGGCGGGGCTACCTCACAGGTCCCCAGCCGCGGCCGTCCCAGCCAGGACTGGGAAACAGGTCCTGGTTCTATGATTAGTGACGTTCAATGGGGCACTTTACTCCAGTGGCCAGGCGCGCGTGGTGAAACTCCCGCCGGTTCCATTTTACGAAATCCTTACAAGAAGCAACCCCAGATTGACCTGAAGTCTATTCGTTAGGGCGAGATACCACGACTTTTGTGAATCAAAGCTCAATACCCAATCATACATAGTGTATCTGCCTATTGGCTGGATTGAGAGAATTGGTGTAGGTAAAGGTGAGTACTACTTTCCTTTCTTGAGCATGGAACTCTAGATTGACCAAGGTCGATTCCTTAGGGACAATATACCACAAGCAACCATGATGGCCTTGAGACAAAACGCTCGCACAGGAGCTCGTATCACCCTTGTCCGACGATCCACCAACCCATCCACCCGCTTCGCCTCGACCTTAGACTCCCCACCCGTCGTCGTGCGACCTCCCATCCTAAACTCAGGCTTCCGCTCCGCCCTAACAGCCTCCGCACTCGTACTCGGAACCGGTCTCTTCGTAGCATACTACTACGACTCGCGCTCGGCTATCCACCGATGGATCATCCCGCCGTTGATGCGGGCTACTCTAGATCCAGAAGTATCTCATCGACTCGCTGTGAGGATCCTTGGGACTCCGTTTGCGCCGAGGGATCAGGGGGTTGATGATGATGTGTTGAAATGCAAGGTAGGTGCTAGGACATGTTTTTGTTTGTTGAGTGTGGCTTTATCGGTACTATGGTTGTTTAGATATGGGATATTCACATGCCCAGTCCTATCGGTCTTGCAGCTGGGTTTGATAAAGACGGAGAAGCAATTGATGGTATGTCCACGTCCTCTCACTCATCACATCCCCGTTAATAGACAAACAAGTTCTCTAGGTCTTTTTAATCTCGGATTCGATTGGGTAGAAATCGGGAGTGTTACGCCAAAGTCTCAAGTACGCCCATTCACCTCACAAAACTAATTAGTTTACTAACTAGGCCTTTATCTTATAGCCTGGAAACCCCAAACCAAGAGTATTCAACCTCCCAGAAGACGACGCCTTAATCAACAGATATGGATTTCCCTCCCAAGGCCACAGCCTCATGCTCGCTCGACTCCGAACCAGATCATCAAAACACCACCCTAACCCCTCCTCCTCCCCTTCCTCACCCGAACAAATCCTCGCAGTAAACCTAGGCAAAAACAAATCCTCCTCCCCCGACTCGATAGCAGATTACGTTCTAGGCGTGAGACGTTTTGGCTCAAATCCTCAAATCAAAGTTTTAGTTATTAATGTATCGAGTCCGAATACGCCTGGATTGAGAGGGTTGCAGAATCGAGGGATGTTGGAGGAGTTGTTGGATGGTGTGGTTAGGGAGCGGGATGCATTGTCTGTTGAGATTGGTGGGGGTAAGGGTGGGGGCGGGGAAAGGGGAGGATTGATGAGACCTAAGATTGTGCTCAAGATTGCGCCTGATTTGGACGAGGTGGCGATTCGGGATGTGGCGGAAGCTGTACGTGAGAGTGGGGTTGATGGGGTTATTGTGAGCAATACTACGGTACAGAGGCCAAAGCTTTTATCTGGTGAGTAGTGCTAAATGCGCAATGGGGGATAAATTGGGTAAATTAACACTACCAAATTAAATCCAGCCTCTGCAAAGGAAATCGGCGGCCTATCCGGCCCACCACTCCACCCACTCTCGCTCAAAGCTCTCAAAATCCTTCGATCGCACTTACCAGCGCATATCCCCATCATCGGCTGTGGAGGTATATTCACAGGAGCCGAAGCTCTAGCCTTTGCCCGTGCAGGTGCGACTAGTGTTCAGCTGTACACGTCTTTTGGCTATAACGGCGTTGGAACCGCACGGAGGATCAAAGACGAGCTTGCAGATCAACTCAAACGAGAGGGAACAACATGGCAGCAAGTCGTCTCGGATGCAGTCAAAGCCCATGCCTGGGTCAAACCCGAGGGTCAGAAAGCGTTAGACGAGGGGGAACGTGAACTGCGAGATATGCTGGACGGGTTAGGCAAACAACTATCGATCGGGGGTGAGTCCAATATTCTGGGCGTGGAGGGCGGTGGGAAGAGTAAGCGGCTTGGGGATCTCAAGCTGGACAACGAGACCGCGCGGCTTGCCGAACTCGCCGAGGCGGCGATCGCAGGCGCGTCCGGACCGCATGACGGGGATACTCTCGAGCCAGCGCGTCTTGCACATGCGCCTCGTCCGACCGCGCTGTCAGAACATACGCCTACGCATGGACCGCTCACTAATACGGCAAGGGACGGAACGAGTGCATTGGAGAAACGACGATCGGGAGCTTAACGAGCAGCGAGGTAAGTGGAGGTTCGAGACGTTTCCGCTTCATTGCGTGCTTGATTCTAATTCTTGGGTGTTTCTTTCAGCTTCGACTGCTTCCAGACCACATGTAAATCCTCGCGTCTGTCCTTATCTATATTCAGAGCTGCAAGGTTCTACTTGGCAATGGCGTAATTGAGATTTAGAAGTGCAAGCTGAGGTAATGAGGTGTAGCATGCGCTGGCGAATACGAAGAGTGGTGAGGTTAGCAAGGTTAAGCATGTGGTGCGGATTTTAGGCATATGGTGCGGACTTTAGCGTGAGTGAGTGTGACCCGCTTCGCGAGACAGGTTTGGCATGCTTCTATCTGGAGGGTACTCTTGGATGAATGGGTGCGACTGCGGTTTTGTGAGTGGTGTGCGTAACGGTTAGGCGGAAAGTAGAGTGACCCAAAACCGGGATCAGAGCGTGAGTTAATTCCAGTAATTAATGGATTTTTTAGACACGCATTTACATAGGCAGTTGTGAGACGACTAGTGCACGTGCGCTCGGCGCTTGCGAGCTAAATCAGCTCGGATATCCGAATTTGGACTGCCAAGCCGGACGCTTATCTTTATTTGTCGTATACCACGCATACATCTCCTTCCTCGGCATGGAGGCGGATGCCGAGCCATTGCCCAGCCCAACTTGCGCGACTTACTCCACTCCAAAACGTATCGCGCGCCATGTGAGTATTTTGATATAACACTCATGGTTAACAATCGAAGCGTGCTTCAACGTCACTCGTTGGTTCAGAGTCGCATGCTCGAGTCTAGGCAGGGGTATGGTCAATGACTGGAGTCGACGTCTTGGCAGAGTGGACGACTCGTGCCACAAAGGTTGAACTCTGTATAAAAAAAGACGGATCTTGAAGACAAGGAGACCAGCAGCAGTCGCTTCAGCTTCAGCTACAGCTTCAACCGGCCTTACCAACCTCGTCTTTTCCTTCGTAACTCGTCAAATATGCGTGCTGTGTTCATCTCTGCTGCTGCCCTCGCGGCCATCCTCCCCGTTTTCGCTGCCCCGACGGTCAATGTCCCTATCAGTAAGCACGCTGGCCCGGTCAAGGCCAATTCGTACATCATGTTCGTATTCTACTTTTCATTTTCACGGTTCAGTACTAAATCGAAGTCACCGGGTATGAAGCAAACTCAAGGATGGTGTCGCCCAGGACTCTCACATCGCCAAGTTGATTGCTGCCTTCACCGCCGGTGGCAAGATTGAGCACAAGTACACCGACGTCTTCCATGGCTATGCCGCTAGCCTCAAGGGCAAAGACCTTGACTTCATCCGTCAATCCAAGGATGTCGAATACATCCTCGAAGATGGTATCATGACCATCGAATATGAGTGAGTGGGTTTCACCTACAAGCCAAACGCGTTTGCTGACTTAAATGATATCAAGGCAAGGTGACGAGCCCGCTGCTTTCGTTGAGCGTTCTGAAGCTCCTGTGGCCGAGAGCCTCGACAAGCGCGCCAATGGTGCTGGCGTTGATGTCTATGGAATTGACACTGTGAGTTCTACTCGCAACTTGATGTTATACACAGTTGCCAATTATGGATATATAGGGTATCTACACCGCTCACTCGTGCTTCGGCGGTCGCGCCCGTTGGGGTGCGACCTTTGGTGGGTATGCCAATCAGGATGGCAATGGCCATGGCACTCGTACGTTACACTATATACAACCGTTTTGAAACCATCTGACAAATAGTTCCATGCAGACACCGCTGGTACCGCCGTCGGAACTACCTACGGAGTCGCCACTTCTGCTAACATCATCGCTGTCAAGGGTAAGCGAGACTTTGCACTTTGAAGTGACTTTACCGATAGCTCTTTCTAGTCTTGTCGGACTCCGGCTCCGGCTCCAACTCTGATGTTATTTCTGGAATCAACTGGGCCTATAACGCGTACAGGTCGTCCGGTCGCCCCTCGGTTGCCACCATGTCTCTCGGAGGTGGCGCCAACACCGCCGTCGATTCTGCTGTTTCGACCGCTATCAGTGGTGGCCTTCACTTCACTATTGCTGCCGGCAATAGCAATGTCGATGCTGCGTCCACTAGCCCCGCCCGTGTTGCTGCCGCCATCACTGTCGGTGCTGTTGACTCTAGCAACCGCAAGGCGTCGTTCTCCAACTACGGCTCTATCCTCGACGTGTGGGCGCCTGGTGTCAACATCCTCAGCGCCTGGATCGGCGGTACCACTCGCACTAACACCATTTCTGGAACCTCGATGGCCACGTAAGTATTATACAATAACTCTTGAGCACATATAATAACCACTTTCGTCCCACAGTCCTCGTGTTGCTGGTTACGTTGCTGTTCACATCGGTAACAGCGGCGGATCCCCATCTGCGGTTAGCTCTGCGCTCAAGGCTAGCGCTCGCGCCGTTGTCACTGGTGCCCCCTCTGGTACTACCAACTTGTTGGTTCAGTCTTTCTAAATGGCTGTATGCGTTCGTGTGGCTTGACTGGATCTGGTTAACTGCACACTGAAGCTGAAATTGACTGTATGGGCAAAAGTCACTCCTTTCGTTTGTGTGTTACGCCTGTACTTCGAAAATTGTTTCTTGAATCAAAATTTTCATTGTTGGACGACGAAAGTATGCTTAAGACCTCTCTGCCTTACTTTTGAGAGGGGTTCTCTAAAGTGTCTCAGACGGTCCTCGGCGCTCCATCTATCGGAAGTCGTGATTTGCATTGGCCCATAAGCCGCCGCACTTGCTCCCACCCAGTCCAGTGAACACGAAAATCTTCGACTTCCGGTTCGTAATTATGATACCAATATCTGCGAGTGTATGAAATCAGCTGTAGAGAATTGCGCGTACAGGCAATTACGGGGTAAGCCAAGAACGTCAGTGTATAGCGCTCAGTCACGAGTTGGCACATATCTTGACCTGGCCACCGCTGCGGATTATGACAATACTTCTGTAATGAACCGATAGCCGTGCCAAATGAGTGCTAACTTACTTACCGTGCGAAAGATATTGCAAGTTGCGACGCGAATTCCGTAATTGAATGGAAGGCAAAACAAGAAACAGCCTCAGGAAACATAACCGCGACACGATCGAAACAAGCCACCCAAAGAGTGAGTGAACTTTGTCACAACTAACCGTTGTGCATTCGCTGCTGCCGAACAGTAGGATCACATGGTCCTATGCCGTCAATACAGTAATTAGACGCCATTAAAGTCTTGACGATCACATGATCAGTCGCATGCTGTTGAGAACAGTCATCTGCGACCTCGCGTCTTGCTTCCCTAGGCGGGGCTCATTTTAGCATGGGAGATTTAGCTCACACATCTTTGCTAATGTCACCTAGACGTGCAGGATGATATATTTGCCGAATTCCCTTTGCGTACCTGCTGGAGTGCAGGCAGGAGTTTTACTGAGTCACTCGCGGCCAGAATCCCACGCCATCTCGAGTCTGATACTGTGAGTTGAAATACTTGCACAATCCAATTACGAAGAGAATCCTGATTACATAACGCAACTAGAAGTTCTCGGCTGTGGTATTTATGGCGCTCGCCAAGGCTCTCTCGGCTCATAATCTGTATTGTAAGAAAAGAATCTCGGACACGACCATGCGTGCTATGGGTTGGACAGAGCTGTTTGCGGAAAGCAATGTCATGTCCGCGACGGTCCTCGACGCGTGAGTCACTTAATCCATATCCATACCCGACGCTTCTTCGCGTGCTCACGTCTCTCCAGAACTACACATTTGTGTCGTGACGCCATCTACAGACGACCCCGTGAGCTTATGAACAGCGTTTTGAGGAAATATACACGTGGATATCTGGGGCCAACAACTATAAAATATTTGGGTTAGAGAGCCTAGCTCTCCAGCAGTTGTCTCGGCCACAGTTGCACCTCACGACCCACAAGCTTAGTACCAGTATCTGTTCAGCATGCACGCCTTCATCTCTGTCGCTGCCCTCGCCGCCATCATCCCCGCTCTTGCTGCCCCTACCGGCAACGTCCCGATCAACAAGTTCGCTGGGCAGGTCAAGGCTAACTCCTACATCATGTATGTGGTGGCCTGTAGGATTCCAACTCATCATACTAACCTAACTTCGTACCAACAGCAAGCTCAAGGATGGCGTAACCAAGGATGCTCACTTGAGCGCCCTCATCTCCAAGTTCACCGCTGGCTCGAGCCTCCAGTACAAGTACGGCGACGTGTTCCACGGCTATGCGGTCACTCTGAAGGGCAAGGACCTGGACTTTGTCCGCCAATCGAAGGATGTCGAGTTCATTGAGGAGGATGGTATCATGACAATCGATTATTTGTGAGTCTATACAACAACTATGTGACCAATATAGCCGAAGCTAATGTAATAACTCAGCCCCGGTGACGAATCGGAGGTTGCCGAGCGTGCCGTTCCTGAGGCTCAGCCCCTCAACGCTCGTGCTTCTAATGGTGCTGGTGTTGATGTTTATGGAATCGATACTGTAAGTTTACTTTGATCTTACGAAATAGGATAAATCATTCAACAGATTTTAGGGTATCTACACCGCTCACAACTGTTTCGGTGGACGCGCCAAATGGGGCGCAACCTTCGGTGGCTACGCCAACCAGGACGGTAACGGTCATGGAACTCGTAAGTCGCTCTACTCCCTCAACCTAGCGTATATTCTGACAATTATTTGTACCTAGACACTGCGGGCACTGCTGTCGGTAATACCTATGGTCAGGCGACTTCGGCTAACATCTATGCTGTTAAAGGTATGTAATAATAGCGTCTTAGAAAGTAAGCATGACTAATATCGTGACGTCTATAGTCCTGTCCGACTCTGGCTCTGGCTCTAACTCGGACGTTATTGCTGGAATCAACTGGGCCTATAACCAATTCAAGGCGTCCGGCCGCCCTTCGGTCGGCACGATGTCTCTCGGTGGAGGCGCTGATACCGCGTCTGACAATGCCGTCCAGAACGCCATCAACGGTGGTATGCACTTCTCGATCGCTGCCGGCAACAGCAACGTCGATGCTTCGACTACCAGCCCGGCCCGTGTTGCTGCTGCTAACACCATCGGCGCCATTGACTCGAGCAACACCAAGGCATCGTTCTCTAACTACGGCTCTATCCTCGACGTATGGGCGCCTGGTGTCAACATCCTCAGCGCTTGGATCGGCAGCCCTAGCGCAACCAACACGATCTCTGGTACTTCTATGGCTACGTGAGTGCACACTCGGTCCATCTCGATCTCTTTTTGAATTCTGACTATTTTTTTTCGGCTATAGCCCCTTCGTCGCTGGTCTCTTGGCTGTTGCCGTCAGCGAGTACGGCCAGGTGTCCCCCGCCTCGCTCAGCTCCTCGCTCAAGTCGCATGCTCAAGCCGTTGTCAAGGGCGCGCCTTCTGGTACCACTAACCTTAAGGCTACCAGGTGGTAAATTATGACCCGACTCTGATTTATACGGATCGCTCCACTTCGATTGACTGCGGTTTAGTCTGCTATTTTTTGGGGTGTATGCAACTTAAAATCTTGAATTCAATTCGGATTTACCTTTTTACATGCACCTTCGGTCAAATCCAACAAATAGGGTACCAAAAGACTCGTAAAATCCATCAGTTTGAAGCCGCCAGTGTGGTTTACTCCGATTGACGCTTTCAAGTGTGTGATTGACACACATGTGCTGTTAAGCTGATAGTTGGGGGGCACAACGCGAGTTGATGGGCGAAAGCCGAGGCGCTGAGAAGTGACCGAGAAGTGACCAAGAATCGCGGCCGGGCGGTTACACCTAGCGACTAATACAATACTACACGGTTTTCAGCTTAGACTAGTGAGCGGGACAAGGTTGAGGAAGACTCGTCGATGTTAGTTTAGTAACTCTACGCAGCTATATGCGCTTGTGTGATTTTACTAGATCTGGTTGACCACACGCTGAAGCTAAAATTGATTGCGTACGAGAAGTCGCTTCTTTAGTCCATGTGCGGTGCTTGTACTTCGAAGGTTATGTTTTGAATTGAGAGTTCCTATTGTTAGACTCCAAGAGTGCGCGCGTTTCAGAGCTAGGTACCTCGTTCTCAAGAGAGGTTTCCTGAAAGTGTCTTAGACGGTGCTTGGGACTCCAGATATTGGAAGTTGTGATTTGAATTTATGTAAGATTAATATTGAAAGATGCACGAAATTAGCCCTAGAGAATGTGTGTTGTAAGCTGAGTGAGTAAGGAACGCTCCGTACGCTGGTATAACGCCTGATCACGCATAGCGTACCTTGAACTGACCGTTGCTACAAGTGCTGATAATTTTTGTCATGTCGGATCGATGGCTATGATTAAATCCTATTCACACGCCATTTGAGGACTACAGCAGGTCGAGATGCGAATTCCGCTAATGTCCTGGACGGAAACATAACTAATCAAAACATACACAGGAGCGCATGGAGGATCAGAAATAGCATTGGAGCATATCAAGAAAACATACTGAAACAAGTGGTTCAAGAAGTGAATCAGCTTTGCTACAACCAATTGCCATACGTTGCTGCTACCGGGCCGAATGCTAGGGTCTCATGGTCCTATACAGCTAATAATTAGGCGCCAGAGTGTGCTTGGCGATCACGCGACCAACCACATGCTGTTGAGAACAGTCATCGCCTCCCGACGTCTCGCTTCCCTAGGCGGGGTTCATCTTGGCTCGAGAGGCTTAGTTGATAAATATTTGTTAAAGCTATCTAGACATCTGGGATAATCTCTTTGCTTATTCTCTTTGCGCATCGTGGCGAACGCTAGTGAGGGTTAGACTATGTCATTCTCGGTCTTAACACGACACCGCCCTGCCGAGCCCCGTCGGACTCTGGGATCCTCACATCATCTAATTACGAGGCGAATGCTCAATAACGCAAGCCAGAAGTTCAAGAATGACTCGGCTACGGTATTTATGGCACACGCCAAGGTTTTCTCGGCCCATGGTCTGAATTATACGATACGATCTCGGACACGACCATGCGTGCTATGGGTAGGACAGAACTGTTTGCGGAAAACATAGTATGTCCGCGACGGTCCTCAACGCGTGAGCCATTCAATCATATCCATACCCGATGCTTCTTCGCGTGCTCACATCTCAATATTAGTGTGGTGATGCCATTTACAGACGATCCCGTGAGCTCATAGAGAGTGTTTAGCAAACGATACATGCGGGTGCTTTGGGCCAAAAAAGTATAAAACACTTAGGATTAGAGAGTCTAGCTCTCCAGCAATTCCTCGGCCGCGGCTCCACCTCACCATCTACTAGCTTAGTACCAGTACCTGTTCGGCATGCACGCTTTCATCTCTATTGCTGCCCTTGCGGCTATCATCCCCGCTCTCGCTGCCCCCACCGGCAACGTGCCGATCAACAAGTTCGCTGGACAGGTCAAGGCTAACTCCTACATCATGTATGTGATGGGTCGTAGGATTCTATTCAGCAATGCTAACCCAACCTCGTGATTACAGCAAGCTCAAGGACGGTGTCTCCA
This sequence comes from Ceratobasidium sp. 395, assembly GCA_019616345.1. NCBI lineage: Eukaryota > Fungi > Basidiomycota > Agaricomycetes > Cantharellales > Ceratobasidiaceae > Ceratobasidium > Ceratobasidium sp. 395. The sequence goes on from WSTH01000721.1 coordinate 14,514, forward strand.
AGGATGCTCACTTGAGTGCTCTCATCTCCAAATTTACCACCGGCTCCAGCCTTCAGTACAAATACGGTGATGTGTTCCATGGCTATGCGGTCACTCTGAAGGGCAAGGACCTGGACTTCGTCCGATTGTCTAAGGACATCGAGTACATCGAGGAGGATGGCATCGCGACGATCAATTATTTGTGAGTGTCAAAGTGTATGGCGGAGATGAAGCTGACACCGACATGATAATTTAGCCCTGGCGATGCATCGGAAGTCGCGGAACGCGCCGTTCCTGAGGCCGAAGCCCTCAATACTCGTGCTACTGGTGGTGCTGGCGTTGATGTTTACGGCATCGATACCGTGAGTTTGCGTCTCTCTTATTTTATAAAATGGGCCGTTCAAGGTCTCCCAGGGTATCTACACTGCTCACAACTGCTTCGGTGGACGTGCTCGCTGGGGTGCGACCTATGGTGGCTACGCTAACGCTGACGGGAACGGTCATGGGACTCGTGAGTTGGTTTCCCTCCTAAGGCTGGGATATGACCTGATGAATGGTACTACCTAGACACCGCCGGCACCGCTGTTGGTTCCAACTATGGTCAGGCCTCTGCAGCTAACATCATTGCCGTCAAAGGTACGATCACTATCTTTTCTAGAAACGGTTGTGGCTGACACCATGGCGCACATAGTCTTGTCCGACCAAGGCTCTGGCTCCTACTCCGATATCATCAGTGGTGTCAACTATGCCTACAACTCTGCTAAATCTAGTGGCCGCCCCTCGATTGCTACTATGTCCCTCGGCGGACCTGCGGATGCCTCGCTTGACTCCGCCATCAACAATGCCATTAACGGTGGTGTTCACTTCACGATTGCCGCTGGCAACAGCAACGTTGATGCTTCGGGCACCAGCCCTGCTCGCGTTGCCGCCGCTATCACCGTCGGTGCCGTTGACTACAACAACGCGAAGGCTTCGTTCTCGAACTATGGCTCAATTCTCGACATCCAGGCTCCAGGTGTTAACGTTCTGAGTGCGTGGATTGGAAGCCCTAGCGCAACCAACACAATTTCCGGCACTTCTATGGCTACGTGAGTACACACTCTTTGCTCGACTCGGTGTCCAGATGCTTATTATTGGATGACCTAGCCCCTTCGTTGCTGGTATCTTGGCGTACGCGATCAGTGAATATGGCAACAAGTCCCCAGCTTCTCTTGCGGCGGATTTGAGGTCACACGCTCGTGCGGTTGCCACTGGCGTGCCTTCTGGCACCACCAACCTCGTGGCTACCAAATGGTAAATTGCCATATGACTTTAAGCACTCCTGGTACTATGCGGCTTGGGCTGTTGCTTTATCTTGGGTGTATGCATCTCAAGTCTTTGAATTCATGTCGGAGTTATCTTCTCACACGAATCCTCGATCAAAGTGGGAGCTTGTGGGGTTTATGGAGTTTTGTGTGCCAGCCTGGTTTGCGCTTATTGACTCTCCGAAGCTCAGGTGTGGTCGACCACATGCTGCTAAGCCCATAAGTTACGTATTGGGATCGGAAGAAACTCAACCAGCTTGATTAGCACACACCTGAAGCTTGACCAAAGCCCTCGATTGTAATAATCTGTTGAAGCTGCAAAACGATTCTACATTTCCACTCGTGCAGTAGAATTAGCCATGAGATAGGTTCGACATCGCCACGCCCATCTCGAGTTATTGTCTTCGACCTCAGCTAAGGCCGCCGGAGACCAGAATTCGATGGGGGCAATAGGGGCAATATGGGCAATAGAGGGCTGTTTTATGGCAGTGCATGAGCTGTTTGAATGGCAAGTCCTTTCTCACTACACCTCTCTCCTCTCTACTCTTCACTCATTCCCATTAACCTTAATTCACCATACTCTTATTCTGACAAATACAGTACCGGGAAAACCTCGTGAAAGTAATATATTTGAAACCGCAAGCGTCTTCTGCGCTTATTGACGCTTTGGAGGCCCGGGAGTCCGTTCAGCATTGTATCCTCCGCTGCCCAAAGTTCGCCGTTGTTCGCTAGAATGTTCTTGCCTCACGTCAGAGGGTGAGAGCTACTCGGCCTTTCTTTTCTCAATTTCGCCGGAAAAAAGCGCTTCTCCGGTCCTGCTTGACTACGTTAGACTCACTCGTCGATTTAATAACCTACTTAGATAGTCGTCCTACTCTTTTTTCTTTTCTCGCTCTCAATATTCTCTGCACGAAGCCAGCGTGTTAAAATTCGACATATCAAAATTTAAGACTTTTTGTTCGAGTTTCTCTCGTTCTTGGTATTGAAAGAGGACAGTCGAAATTCACGAAAGGAGCAAATAATGTCGAAAGGGGAGCAGCGAAAGCGCAAAACGATGAATCTAGATACGAGTGTGTTGAATTTCGACACATCCGGGCTGTCAAGAGGCAAAGCGAGAATAAACGGTTGATTATTTAATCAGTATGGATTGAGTAGTCAACCGCAAAGCTAAAGGAAAAACGTGAAGAAAGTGAAGGTAAGGTGGCGAGAGGGCAAAACGGAGACAGAATCGGACTCCTACGAAATGCACGAAACGGGGTATATGCAGTGGAAAGGACTTCCTGTTGAATAGTGACTGGTGTGACCACTTAATCCTCTACAGTCACGCTTGACATTCGCATTACAAACATGGTAGTCACATGATCGGTCATTTGCTCAGAAGGACGACCACCAGCCTCGTGTATCCTTTCTTAAGCGGAGCGTATCCCGCTTCGAAAGATTTAGTTCCTAGCTCTCTGCTTCGTGGTTATCTGAACGAAACGTACGGTCTACTTTCTAGTTTGTTGCTTTTCTTTACAGACTGAGGCGGAACCCCACGCTTACTGTTATCTAGTTACCACGCTATATTCGCCGCACATGGTTTGAGCAGCAGAACATTCTCTCTTATACCTCAACATATCTACTGCAACGCTAAGCTACTTGCTGAGCGACAAGCGCCAACATTCTCACACTACTGGTGGCGACATCTCGAAGGCCGATTAGCACGAAGCGGAAGCTGGTGTTCGGCTGGGCCGTAATATTTATGGCACTGCCAAGAGTTCTCCCGAATCTCCAACCTGTATTACTCAGTAATAGCTCAGAGGCGGCCATGCGTGCCATGGGAAGAATAGAGATATTAACGGAATGACCTGGTATGTCCGCAACGGTCCTCAACGCGTGAGTCGTTTGATACACGCCTGCACCCGACACTTCTTCGCATGCTTAACGTCTATGGACCCGGGTGCTACAGTACTTTCGCCATTTACAGACGAATTCGCGAGCTTATGGGGACGATTGCGAGCAACGATACACGCGGACGCTCAGCACGGCTTGGAGTATAAAACACCTGAACTTGGAGCATAGCTCTCCAGGAGTTGTTTCGGTCACAGTTGCATCCTACCCTCAGTCTACTAGTCTACCTCCCGCCACTTGTTCAGCATGCTCGCCTTCATCTCTGTCGCTGCCCTCGCGGCCATCATCCCTGCTCTCGCTGCTCCTACTGGCAACGTCCCCATCACCAAGTTCCCTGGTCAGGTCAAGGCTAACTCTTACATCATGTGCGTGCATACTAAGCAACGTATCCTGCTGGGCTTACTAAACAAGTATCGTATATATAGCAAGCTCAAGGATGGTGTTTCCAAGGACTCTCACCTCAACGCCCTCATCTCCAAGTTCACCGCTGGCTCGAGCCTTCAGTACAAGTACGGCGATGTGTTCCATGGCTACGCGGTCACTCTGAAGGGCAAGGACCTGGACTTCGTCCGCCAATCGAAGGATATCGAGTTTATCGAGGAGGATGGCATTGTGTCCATCGACTACTTGTGAGCACAATATAATTCTACTAGAAAATACCAATACTGATATAAATCGTTAGCCCCGGCGACGCGTCGGCGGTGTCTGAGCGTGCTGCCCCCGAGGTCGAGCAATTGAGTGCTCGTGCGACTGGCGGCGCTGGTGTGGACGTCTACGGTATCGATACGGTATATCAACTCTCTATCCTTCACATATATCAATAACAAAAGGCAAACATCCTCTAGGGTATTTACATCGCTCACTCCGACTTTGGAGGTCGTGCCAAATGGGGAGCAACCTATGGTGGCTACGCCAACCAAGATGGTAACGGTCACGGAACTCGTGAGTAGGCGACCTCAACCCTATAGCATGCTCACGCTAATGAGAGTATCTAGACACTGCTGCTACTGCGATTGGTACTAAATATGGCCAGGCTCCTTCGGCTAACGCCATTGCAGTCAAGGGTATGTGATTGTGGAGTTGGGAAACTATCGGCGCTTATCTATATTTCGCAACATAGTCCTTTCCGACTCTGGCTCTGGCTCGAACTCGGACGTCATCAGCGGTGTCAACTACGCTTACAATCAATTCAAGGCGACCGGCCGCCCCTCGATCGCTACCATGTCTCTTGGTGGGAGCGCTTATACCGCGCTTGATAACGCTGTTTCCACCGCCATTTCCGGTGGGCTTCACTTCACGATTGCTGCCGGCAACAGCAACGTCGATGCTTCTACCACTAGCCCTGCCCGCGTTGCCTCTGCGAACACCGTCGGCGCCGTCGACTCGAGCAACAAGAAGGCTTCGTTCTCGAACTATGGTTCGGTTGTCGACATTCAGGCTCTTGGTGTGAACGTTTTGAGCGCTTGGATCGGCAGCAC
>WSTH01000722.1:0-19130 GCA_019616345.1 Ceratobasidium sp. 395
GTTTGGGGCATCGTCACCCGCAATTGCGACATTCCTCTGACTACAACATACGTAGGAGGCGACTTCTTGAACGGAGATGGAACTGGCTCATTCTCAATTTACGGAGACAAGTTTCCAGTACGTAGTTCCTCTTCTATCTTGTAGACTATGGAACCCACCCTATTTCCTAGGACGAGAACTTCCAGATGAAACATACGGGTCCTGGGCTGTTGTCAATGGTACAAAATCACGCTTCCTGTACCCCGCGACCATGACTCATCCCATCTTCCTCTAGGCGAATTCTGGTCCAAACACTAACGGATGCCAAGTAAACTCTATATTTTTGTTATCCTGCTTCTTATGCTGACTGATCTGTACTAGTTCTTTATCACAGCGGCCCCGTGCGATTTTCTAGACAACAAGCATGCGAGTTTAACTCTTCTAGTTGTAGTTGACGAAACTGCTCACGCGTGTCGAATGTAGGTTGTTTTCGGAAAAGTTATTGACGGCATTTTGACGCTGCGAAAAATTGAAAACGTGGCGACTGGGCCTAACAACCGACCAAAGCTGACTGTCAAGATCACAGGTGAGTGTTCACAGAACCTTAGTTGCGTCAACGTGCTCACCTAGACTCCTAGAATGTGGAGAAATGTGATTTTTGGAGGACGTACTTTATCGTCACTAGCGTACCTCAGTCTTAGGCTCAGTGAATGTTATATTGTCAAGACCAACGTTCGAATGCTTGTAGCGGATGCTAAATTAACTGTGGTGTCTTTTTGCTCCCGCGACTCGATTTAATTAGTCCGTTTTTGATCCCACAGTCTCGGTTGATTGATTACCTGCGCTTACCAAAAACGTCATTCACCCCAAACACATGCAGACCTCGTGGGCGTGTAAGGAACTCGTGCTGACGGCATTCCAACACTTGTGAAACATCCAACAGTAGCAGAATCTTTGTACAAGTCCTTAAGTTGTAGACAAGTGTCTATAATACAGGTATTTCCACGCTAAATTCGCCGCTACGAACCTCCCAAAAACTGCCGCACGCATCTCGTCTAGAAAATGGAGGCTGTGCGTTTCGCAACCGACGGCGTTTCTGCCCGGCTTCGATCGAAGGCCAGGTTCTCGGGCCTCGGCAGAGTCGTGCCTGGGAATCACGTGTGTCGAAAAATCCCGTTTTATATCCAGCCCTTGACTACTTCAACCCTCCACTCACCACACTCTTTTCGGCCTGTTCTGCACTCATTTACCCAGACTTGGATTCAATTGATTCGATAATTCTAACTTTGTTCTTGACTACAAACTAATTATACGATGCTCTCGAGTGCAATTTTTGTGGCGGCGTTTGCGGGCTTAGCGAGTGCTCAGTCTACGACTTATAGCATCGCCCAGAACTTTAGCGGTGCTAAATTGTGAGTCTGAACTGTATCCGTACTGTGAAGGGGATAAGGCTAATCTTCTTTGTTAGCTTCGACGGATGGACATTCACCAATGGCAATGACGCCAAGAACTATGGCAACGTTGCGTGAGTCCAGGCGCCAACCCCGACGAGTAAAATAATTACTTAACCTGCTCATCAGATATCTTGCCAAAGACGCTGCGATGGCACAAAACCTGGCTTATGTTAACCCTGCAGGGAACGCGATCATCAAAGTGCGTCTCGTCTTTCTATATTTAGTATCAGCCTGCTCATTACGCACATTAGGTCGACAATACGACCGTTGGAAACCCAGATGACATGGCTTTTGGGCGTGCGTCGGTGAAGATGAATACTACTCAGCCCTTCAACAAGGGCAGTCTCGTCATTATGGATGCTATACACTTCCCGTATGGCGTAAGTTGGGGTTTACTAAGCCTGTCCATACAATGCTAATCGAATAATCTAGTGCTCCGTTTGGCCTGCGTACTGGAGCCAGGGTAGCCCAGAAGATGCCTGGCCAACCTACGGTGAGTGCTCTTCATTCCAACTTCCTTGCGGCACGCTGATGGGCAATGGCAGGCGAGATCGACATTGTCGAGAACGTAAATCTAGCGCCTGTCAACCAAATGGCGCTCCACACCGCTCAAGGATGCACACTCGATCCCAGCACCCAAGTCACAGGCAAAATCATCTCCAACGACTGTTACAACAACACCAACGGCAACCAGGGTTGTATCGTTCAGATGCCGGACAACTCGTACGGAGAAGCGTTTGCTCGGTAAGCATGGATTTCTGGCTTCCCCTCGCCGTAATTTGCGCTTACATGTTATGAAATGTGTAGGAACGGCGGAGGTGTATACGCTCTCGAGTGGTCTTCGACCGGAAAGGGCATCCAGGCGTGGTTCTTCCCTCGTAATGCTATCCCTGCGGATATGACGAGCGACCATCCCGATCCGTCAACTTGGGGTACTCCGACCGCCGCGTGGCCCGAGAGCGGATGTAACTCGAGCAAGTACTTTGGACCTCAGACTCTCATCTTTGTGCGTTTCATAAATCCATTTATCCACTCATTTATACCCGACTAACATGACATGCATCGTGTTCAGGATATCTCGATCTGCGGAGCATGGGCCGGCGAACCAACCGTGTTCCAGTCTACATGCCCGAACCAGGGCTCGTGCGTTGACCTCGTGCGCAACCCGGCTAATTTCAATAACGCGTACTTTGAGGTTTCTTATGTTCGAATTTACTCCGAGTACGTTACCTTCATGCTTCCCTCTTTCACGAACTAATATTGTGCGTTGTAATTGTAGCGGCTCGAATGCAGGAGCTTCTACGCCCGGTTCCAGCGCAAGTGGTACCAGCAGCACCGCGCGCTCGACGGGTACCCCAGCTCCCGGTGTCGGTGGCTCGGCCAACAGCTCGAACAACACGACCGGCAGCTCCAACGGCGCTATCAAGGTTGCTGGTCTCTTCTTGACTCCTGTTTCGGTTGTTTTGGGTGCTGTCGGAGCTTGGTTCTTGCTTTGAGTTTTTCTGTGTTAAAGGATTTGGATATTGAGGAGTTTGGATATTGAGGAGTTTGGAGGATGAGGAGTTTAGATGTTGAGTCCTTGTTTGGACTGGTTTATATGTTAATAATCTATGTTTTATTATTTCGTTTGACCGACTATATGGCGGTAAATTACTAAGTTCTGATTTATCATGAGGGTGTTTTTCTTGATACCCGGATATGGGATCATTGCAACTGCACGGCTTCGGCGAACTAGAGAAGCTAGTTCCTGGTACCACTTGGCCCCGGCTCAGTGCCATAGTATATGCGGGTGAAAAGTACTTCGAAAGAGTTCAAGTAGTAATAGTGTCTTACTTTCATCTTTAAATGCCTAAGCTTTTCTTCTGAGGTATCGACATCAAAACAGAGAAGAAAACAAGGAATAGTACGTAACAGAGAAGCGGGAACAGAAAGCGCGAGGCGATCGCTATCAAAAGGCAGAACTCATCTCATCTCTGCCTGAACTTGATGAGGGGTTTTGATCAAAGAACCAGATTCGTTCGGGACCGTCATCAAGTTTAATGCGTACCCACTATAATTACCGAAATACGATCGGCGTGATAGTGAACCAAGAGTTGCGCATAAATATGAGGTACATACTAAACAAAAATGTACAGCAAGATTTGATGGGTATGAACAAACTATGAGCGGCCCTTGGCACTTTTCTTCCCTCTCATCTCCTCCAACTCCGCAACTACTTCATCAATCGTAGGTCGATCTTCGGGATTGGTCTGCCAACACCTTTCCAGCAGGTTCCACATCTCATCCGGTTTGAGGGCGTACTTCTCGAAATCAGGATATTTGGCCCGGGTTGGTCGTTTGTTCTTTTGAACCTCGAACACAACCGAATATGTACGCTTATGTTCGTAGTAGGGAATTCGACCAGTGATAAGCTAGGAAACAAAGAGATGAGCCTCTTTGGGAAAGAAAGGGAGGTTAAGCGCCTACCTCAAGCGCCGCCATCGCCCATCCCCAGATGTCGGAAGGCGGGTGCAGTTCAGGTGATTCATCGGAGAACATCTCGGGAGCCTATCAAAAATTACCTTTGTTAGAGTCCATCAGCTTTCGATCTAAATGTGACTCACCATCCACCGCTGGGACTCGGTTTTGCCCGTCATGACTGCTACAGGGATCTTCTCGCCTGCCGTGCTGTTTTCAAGCGCCTTTGAAAAAGCGTGAATACTCTGTGTAGTCTTTGTCCGAGTTGAGGATTAATTACCTTAGTTAACCCAAATCCGCCGAGAACCCCTCCTCCACTATCCGTAATCAATATGTTATCCCCTCGCATTCCAGAGTGTACGACGGGAGGTTCAATTCCGTGGAAATATTGTAAACCTTTGGCTGCATCTGTGATCTATTCAATGCAATCATGAATAAATTTCCCTGCACGAGACACGGCGGTACATACGATGCGCATAACTCCTTCTTTCATGTTGGGATTGTTCCTATGCAGCTTGAGATAAGTAACCTAATCGAGTGATTATATGAGCCTCGGGACCGAAGTGTATGTTTGAACACATTAACTTACAGCATCAAAATTCTTCATCCAAGGCGAGACCATATATCTAAAGACCTTTGAGCCGAATCCTTCAAAAAATAAATTGAAAGAAGCTCACAACTGGAAATGCTGGCCATCCTCAAATGCCTCCATACCAACTCCATAGAACGGCAAGGTATAAGGAGACCTGAACGTAGCCCATAGCTTGGCATCTCGCACAAGCCTCTATTCGCGTCCAGAACCTATTTAGTCTAGTATATCTGACCTTCCAGCCTCAAAAACACTCACAGTAGCGTATCGTTCGGTATATTCCTTCTCTGAAGTCCCAATCCTGAACACCTTTTTTGCCACCTTCTCATTCGTCAAAAAAGAAGCCGAATAAACATCGCATGTGAGACCAGCTTTGACCGGCGCAGCAGCATCAGGGATGCACTGACGGCCGACGAGAAGCTGGGGTGGGAGTTGTATGTTGGTTACGGTTAGAATCGTTTGGATAGTTTGCTGAGCATCGGCGTGCGTCCCAGCCAGTGCAGTCGATTGGCTATGTAAAATCTAATAAGTAGGGTCGTTATGAGTTTCCATATTTAGGCAAGGTTATGAGTGTACGTGCCTCCACGTTCTGATCGAAGACCCTCTGAATCAGCTCACGGGACTGCCTCATTAAGTCTTGGGTCTGGACAACTGTGTCTTGAGTCTGAAGATTCGTGTCCCGGACCGTGTTCTGAGTTTGAGCGAGCAACTCCAGTTTATCATCCATACTCGCTACAACGACGCGCAAGTGCTCGAGCCGAGCAAGTTCGTTCTTTTGGGCGGCCTCAAAATGCCGAATCCATTGCATTTGGGCGACGCTTGTCGCACACTACGAGTTGGGACATTAGTATAAGTTTCAGTGAAGGGATTGGTCGTATTTACCGAGAACAGATTTAGGCACGAGTCGAGTACAGTGAAGTGTTCCCTGATTTCCTCACTAATTATGTTGAATTGCACATACGCCATGAGGTCGGGCATCTGAGACCAGTAGTTTGCGCGTTCAACGATCTGGTTAATAGTTCTGCCCGGGTAAGATGTCAAATCACTACGGCACAGCTGGACTGATAACAGACGTACTGGGTTAAAATCTCAGTCGCGTGTCGCAGCCCAGGATATTGCTCTCCGCCGTGGTTTGTTACCTGAGCGCCTGCAATACGAGCTACCATCACACAGCGTCCCTGCAATAACTTCCATTGTTCCCTAAGCTTGTCGTTAGTGAGCGAAAACATACAAGCTTGAATGTTGCTAACTTGTTTACGCGAGATTTTTCAATTGCCTGGAACACGGCAGTTAAGCAGTCCACCACTTCCCTAATACCTGGAATAACCGCTAACTCCGCTGTCACGGTTGCCAGCGGCAGTATGCACTGGGCGCTTAAATCCAGAAGCCCCTTCTGTTCGTCCTCTGGTGAAGGCAGGGGAGAGGGTGACGGTGACCGCGTAGAGTTATTGGATACATTGGGTTGGGGGTCTGGGGTTACGATCGTTGGGACCTCAAGTGACGATCTTCGAGGGGGAGAGGGTGGATCGACTGGTTGGGCAACAGCCGTAGGTACATCTGCGTCAGGCTGAGGCTGAGGCTGGGATTGTGGCGGAGGCTGTGAGCGTGGTGGAGTTGGCTCTCGGCTCCGAGGTCTTTGTTGGTTATGAATCGAGGAGGTGGGAGATGGTGTACGAGAGCGCCAGCTCCAGCGACCTCGATGAGTAGGAATATCCAGAGACCCCTCGGATTCTACTCGACTATGTTGTGACTTTTTCGAAGCTGCAAAGAGTCCCTTGAGTTGATCCATAGCTTGGACTAGGTGGAAGGAATTAGACTGGAAGCGGAGGGGATGGACAATTGAGGTTATCAAGAGGCGAGTGCCCTTCAGTTCTTAACGTCCAACTCCACAATAACACAAGGGATGAGCACAGGCGGCTATCTTGTCGCCACATGTCCAAGGATGTCTGTGCAACGCTGTATCCAGGCGGTATGGACTACCAAATGAGGAGGTGGTTGTCTGAAGCGAAGGGTCCACCTTGTCAGCCACGGACATATCGGTTTGATGTGTTAACGCCGAATAGCTCTGACACATCCAATCCACCCCAACTTATTCCTTTCAAGACTTTCTGGTTGTTCTGTTTAGATGGTAGCGCCAGCTGGTATTTTTATCACAATTTTTGCAGAGTGAAATCAGGGTCCGCACTTACGGTTATGTCGGGACTTCGAGTCGTCATCCTGCCCCATGCGACATGTAAGCACAGTTTTGATGCAGCACGCTACATGGGCTCGCGAGCTGTCGTAAACGTTGTTGACCATCTGTAAGTCCCGGTCAGGGAGACGACACAATAATTTGCCACATATCACAGGGTTCAGCCTCTTGTCTAGCTTTGTCCCAGTCACGTCATAGCAAGAGTTGGTCTTTGGGCTATCAACTATTGTGACCTCGAATCATCCTTGCAACCTGATAGAAGGGTATGAACCTACCAACTTCGCACAGCCTTACCTAACATCTAATTGAGTGCCAATTTCTTTTATGGAACAAAGTTCTAGTGAACACACTCTACTCCGTGTATCACTCGTCAAACATCCATACCACAGTGTCTAAGCCGCGCTAAGTAGACCCGAGCTCGGCTCACACTTCACAATCTACTACGTACTTGTTTATACCAAAATTCACTAGTATAAGTCTACGGCATATAATTAGGTACAATGGACGGAAATTTTATGACGCGTAGAGTCGACAAGGCCACTAGAAGTTCTATATACTTACCCCTTTATTGATTATACTCGAACCGCGTGCGATTGGTATACCAATCAGGTAGGTTTTAGGCCGTAAAGCGCTCGGAGTCCGGATCATATACCAGGCCTTGTGACTGCTGTTTCTGGGATCTTTGAAAGAACGTATACGTCCTTGACTTTGACAAGACCGGAGAACTTCTATAGTATTATATGTCCCCAACGTTGGCCATCTACTTGGCGAACTTTTGTTACGTACCTAAATGTGCACCGAATCATGGCCAACAGGACAAGGCTGAATACGTATTTGCACAGACAGAATGGGCTAAAGTAGTGGTCATTTTCACCAGTTTTCTTATTGCCTCCTCTAACTCAAATAAGACCTCGATATGCTAGGTTGTTTCAGTGGTTGCATTGGTCCCGGCGGGATCAATATACAGCACATATATCGTACCTAAATGTATGTACTAGTAGGTTTTTCCACGGTACTAACGCTTTATGAGTTCACTCCCGTAATGAAGCAAAAATAATAAGTATGCGACAAGGAAATGACGGAGTACAGTAGCACTATACGCCACCAGTGTGGAGGCTGACTAATATAAGCGCCGTTTGGCTACTGGTAGCGTTGCCGCGAGACCGAGACGTGTAAGGAGACGAGGTTAAGCGGTCTCGACAAAAAATGAAATGTTGTCCCGGCAGGGCTGTCGGGACGGATGACACAGCATCAAATGCGGCTGAGGCACCGAGGGAGGCAACGACCGGCAACTCACGTGATAGGACGGCTAAGTAGCAATTCCCCGAGGACAAACTTGCTGCAATTGTGCCTGGTAAGTGGTATTATGCGGCATGATTCACAAGGAGATATCCATAAATGCGTACCTGTGATGCTAAAATGTCTCTCTACGTAGTTGCACGCCCAATGGCCTAGAAAACATGTTTGGCGAATTTTTGTGATTAGTTTTTTTGCTCGTCAGCCGAGATACAACAACTATAGAGACGAGAACTACAGGTATGGTGATTTACCATAGCGACCTCCTAGTATTCTTCCAATATCATATTCGTTCCTTCTGTCATTTACATGCAAGATCTCGGCGGAGCATATGGAGCACTTACAGGCTATCAAACACACTCTCCATCGTGGCGGCGGCGGCGAAGAGGACTATTAGACACTTGAAGCTCCGACTCACTTAGTTGGTTTGGGTGAATATGTTGGAGGGGTCGAGAGCCTGTAGACTCTGAACTGTATATTTCGACAGACTAGCTGTTTCATAGGTTTTTGCTTTGTGTCTATTTCATACAGACGCTGGCACCGACCGGCAGGCAATTGGGCGTCCATAAATCCAATGCGGGCTTACCTCAGATTTTTTCGTGACGAGCCGATACGAGACGGCTGACTTATCCGTCTCGAGACAGTCTCGAGACGGTCCCGCGGCAACGCTAGCTACTGGTCAGAGGGTGCCACCCGGCCCGGTCGGTGTTTTCAAGGGTCTTGACTGGAGCTGTAGACGATCCCGATGAGTCAAATACGGTTTGCTCGTATGTAATGGTGCGTGTATTCTTAAAGCACGCCAAGTATTCGTTCCTCTCGGTGCACCCTCCTCGCCACCATGACTCTGCCAAATCCGCCTGGGGACATGAGCGCGTTTGAGGGGTCACGAGACTGAGAGCGCAGCGAGCCATGCCCCCCTTAACCGAGTACGTAGGAGAACGGGCCCGAAACCACGAGCGATCAAGTGTATGTAAGATCGCCCACGCGCACCGCACTGACGAGCCCTCACGAGGACACACGAGCACTGTGCTCGTGTGCACTCCTAATCACGTCTAATTTGCGGTAAAAACTTTCGAGAAAAATGAACTAGATCGGGAATGAGGTAGTGTCACTCTTGTTTCTTAAACGCTATGTACATGCGGGTAGAAAGAAGAATGCAAAAAACGCCCGCCACGGGCGAGTATATTACAGCACGTGAGATTGGGATGTAGCATCAGAAGGCGGACACAGCGCCTGCAGTCAGCGGTACACGGCACAACAGGCATTCTGGTCCAGGTTAGGGAGATGAGCAGCATGGCTTACCGTATAGTTTGCCACGATGTAGGCTAGCGAGCATGGAATCAAAGTGGGGCTTACAGGGCGGTAGGTAAGTTAAGACATCAGCTGCCGTAGCGTATGGGACAGTTAGTGGAGTAAATATGTTAGCTAAGAGTTAACAAGTGGAGGAGGGAACGGATAAAGGCGTGATCGAAGATGGCGGGGATGTAGGATGTGCTGTTGCGTTAACCCTTGGCGAAATGGTAAAGAAAAGTCACACTTACTGGTAGCGTGCACTCAAGAAGTAGGGCTTTGCGGTGGTGGCAAATAAACGCATCGTACTACGGAAACAACCAGTAAAGCATAAGGTGGAAATAGTCAGCAAGTAGAGCCAAGTGTGGAGTCTTAACAGTAAAGAGTATATACATCTTAAATACGTGGTGAGATGCTGAAGACGGTAGCCGATTAGCATTAGTGGCATAACGCGCGTTGCTAGAGTCACACATTGGCTGGCCTGCGGGCGATTTTGAGAGATGGTGGGGAGGTAGAGAGAAAGGCCTTGACCGAGCAGTGGTATATCACTGGAGGAAGCGCCCGGCTACGCGGATGTCTCCGGAATAGCCAAGCACCGCGTGTATAAGCAACGACAAGCAAGGCCACAAATTCCCAGGATCGAATAGACCTCCTAGACCAACCTGGACCCACCATTCCAGGAGGCTTCGTGAAGGACCGGGTGAGGACGAGAATGGCCTAGAAAACGTGGCCTCGGAGACCGAGGCGGCACCGGAGAATTTCTCGTCCCGGCAAGCCTTGGTAAGCTAGCCGGACCGACCCCGACACGGTCTGGGATTGTCTCGCACTCGGAGGAGGAGCTGGACCGGGGGGACTGGGGCCGCAGGGGTGTGTGGCGATGTACTGGGCAGGCGGGAATGTGCTAGCGTCGGTCATTATTTGCTCTCGAACCTTCGATTTTATAGCTATTTATGGGTTATATAACTAATAAGCTAATAAACTAATAAACTAGCACGAAATGCATACAGAGCATGAGCCACGGAAACAATAAGCAAAACAACATGGTTTTGGCATATAAAACGCCCACCCCAACCCCTCAGCTCGTGTCGTTTAGTTTCCATTTATCCTCTAACCGTCTTCTCAACCACCTCCTCAGCCACTCCATCGACTGCTCCGCTGACTACCATGCCTTCCACGCCTCGCCCTTCTGCTCATTCCAACGATTTCGACTATGAAGAGTTCTTGTCGATGATGTCGGAAAAGCTCCTGGAGGACCTTGTAGCCCCTGTTGCTGATAGGGTCGTCGCTGGTGTCGCTGAGCGCTTGGCAGCTAACCCAGGAGTGGGCCCCGTGCGTGAAGGCAGGAAACGAAAGAGGAGGGAGCGATGTCGTCTCGTACAGGTAAGTATAATGATCTCATCCATTCATGTATATACTCACAAGCGTTCTCGAAGGGCATTAACACGCGTATCTTGAAAAAAGGTCTTCGTGTATCAAAGCTTGAAGATATCGGTTCCGACAGACAGCCCGACGCGTTGGATCTTGATGGCGATGACGAAGCGCCCTGGATCGTTGACTGGACTGTTGGCCCGGACCATCTGTCAAACCGTGAGGTAGTAAACCACTGGGTTGACGAAGTCATGCAAGATAAAGAGGTAAGTTATTCCACATAATAAATAGAAGCATAGACTCACTTGTTATAGATGGTTCGTCTCCACCGGAAACAGAAGATCACGGACGACCAATTCACCGACGATTTTGTCCGGAGCTTGCTCCCACATACCTGGGATACCGTACGCAAGTTCATCAAGATAAACCATGATGCATCAGGAAGACGCGCTCGGCGTTTGAAAGAATCAAAAGAGCGCAGCAAGCGTAAGGAGCGACGACGAGAGGTGAGCTGAGAGTATAACGTCTAAGGCTGACTACAGACTTACTCTATACGTTGTTTCAGCTTGCAGCACAACGGGGAGCGATTGCGCGAGAGCGAACATGGCGCGGAAAGCCAATCCCTAAAGAATTCTTCGACCCCAGTTATCACTCGGATAGCGAAAACGATCCCACCCCAGACCTAAGCGGCATTTATCCTCCAATAGCTCTTCCTCGCTACAAAGATCTACGAGCCGGCGCGGACTACGAAATGTTAACACCGGGTTGGCGCAGCCAGGAGGTGTGTACATTAGTGGATCTATGTTACGATTGAATGATACTTACCTGATTACCCCATTCACCAGATAACAGACCTGTTCCACTGGCTTACGAAGGAATACCGACAGTCAAAGGGTAACCGACCACAAGGGAGCCGATACTACCATTCGACTTCCAGGCGCTTCGAAACAGACGACATACCAGATGGCGTCCCTCGATGCATGATAAAAGACGAAGTGTATGCTGACACAATGGATGAGGACAAGAGGGCGTTGGTTGGAGTGAGTCCGGATGGGTGGTAAATTGTGGGTTTTCGTGTGAGATTCAGATGTAGAGAATGAGATAAGCTACTGTAAACTAGATACAATAGTTCTGAGATTAATTGTGTTTATGAGCGCTCTATATATCTGACTTGAAAAGAAATTGGAATGACTCACAAAACGAGAGTGGAAGTGAGACCCATGTTCGTTTTCCATCGATTTTTACAGTCATACGAGCGCAGTGACAAACGATGCGGTCTAAAGGCACCACATCGTGCTGGCGCATCACCTGGTTGTACTTGTGGCGCCGAATATCCATGGGAGCTCTGATGAGAGACATTAAGCAAACAATCAATTAAGTAGAAATAGTTGTAACATCAGAAAAAGATGTGCACTTTCGTTTAGCTAAAGTTAGCTAAGTTGTCATAAATTTACCTGCCTTATGGACCTTACCAGATGTACACTTTCGTTTAGCTAAATTCAGGTCAATTTACCCTTAACTTAGCGAATTTAGCGAATTTAGCTTTGTAAAAACCTAGCGTGGCTGCCTCCCTGGCACACCTAGTACCTTTCACTCAGTGTGTAGGGCACAGGGCTGATGTGTACAAGCATTCTGAAGTGACCAGAGGCTCAAAAAATGTGGTTTAGGGGGGGCATTTAGTCAATTTAGCTGATTTTAGTAAATTTAGAATTTGGTGCTAAATTTAAATGCCGACTTTTCCTGACGAATTTTACTCACGCATCATATTGCCATAATCGTACAGCTCGTTGAGAAAAGCCTTCTGCGGTGTCGATGTACCAACGGATTTTAGCGAATAACACAGTCGTTGATAACTCGCCGTCGCCGTGTGTATGCGAAAATATTTCGACGATCTCTCCAACGCGGTGGGCATCCGGCTCATCCCCCCAGGCCACGCGCGCCAGGACAATTCCATTTGATGAGTTTGGGCGAAACACCCGACCCTGGACCCTTGCATACGCATATATTGTCTTCAGCTCATCCACGATCTCGCCTTTACCTATCGTACGAACTGAAAGTCGTAAATCGAGGTGGGGGAACATTTGCTGGAGGTGTCGAGTAACCTGAGCGTGCTCCTCTTCGTGTAGGCGTCGCAGAGATTGCCTTTTACTGCTTATGGTTTCTACATATTTAGGGCTTGAATTATCACAGTCGATATAGTGTATTATCAGTATTCGTACCTGAACCCAGCCGTGTTGAAGCGGCTGTACCTCGGCATTCTTCGTCGCGCTGCATAGATAGCTGTGCCCATGGCCTCAAAGGATCCAAATTGCTCTGAGCAATGGATCGGATCTACAAAACGCCTGCCATTAGCCCCCGGTATGTTTGCCTATCATTTACCCTACCTGAGTAGAAAGCGCCTGGCGACGGAAAAAGGTGTTGGCATACGTATCCTCAACTGTACCTCCTGTATGCCGGTTTGTGCGTGTATTCTTAAGTTCTCGGTTTAGCCTCTCGCTCCCAAATGCCCACGTCTGCGGACCGGGGCCATAATCAGAGACTTGATCCGGAATATGAGTTGACAAATGATGATTGGGTGCCATATTCTCGAGCCCACGCGCCTAGTGAGATGTACTTTAGCTAGCAATGGGAGAACAGGTAGGATTTTAGATACATACCTTAGCAAATGTTGCTAGATATCGCCTTAAGTGCATACGCCCGTTCTCCTGTTGCTCGGTGGTGACGTTTCGCCTCGTAAGGTTTTGGACAGCAAGAGCAAGGTCGATTATAGATGCGTCATCGGCTCTACGAAACGACGTATGGACAAGGATTTCCGGGTCGCTCTCGTCTTCTTCAAGTAAGTATTCATCATCCGGGTATGAATGTTGGCCGGTCCGAGCAGCTTGCTTTTTCTTTCCTTTCCTAGGACGTCGAGGGGCCCGTGGAGCATTCGGAAGTGGCGGCAACGCTGGTGCGTTTGCCCCCATCACCCTTTTCATCACTTCCCGCTCAGCAACAAGGCGAGCATGCTCGGCCTTCTGTCGCCGGTACTCCTCAAGTGCTCTCTGGTCGGCGGACGCCTGATCGATTGTGTCCCAAATGACGGGGATCTGTGACACGCGTGAGTTGAAGCTAGTAAACAAACTCGATGACACAAAGAAAGCATACTGCTATGGGAAATACGACACTAATCAAGGTACGCAGCTGGTCGGCAGTCAATGAACCACCCTGTTTGGTGCCTGTATGCGGTGGTGGTCGCCCAAGAAAGTCTGGAAGCTGAGCCTAGGTATAGATCGAATCGATTAAGAAACCTAGCGTAGGAAAAATCCTTGGTCCGAGTACTTACAGATTGCACAATATCATGTAACATGTCAATTTCGAACCCGTCACCTTCGCGCATGTGCAGATATTTTGCCCATATGTTTTTCAACTGCCATTTAACGATCCCTTTTTATGAAACAGTCAGTATTTTGGATGTAGATTGGCTCTTGCCACACTTACCGAGAAACATACAGTGCATTGGGTCAACGACAACCATGCGTGCACCGTCCCAGTAAGGTAGCTTGAGGAGCGCTACATAACGGTATCCTCCAGATGTAGAAAAGTATGTGCGTGTCTTCATAAATTCGGTGCGCTCCGTGTCTGTATGTAGTGTTTGATACGTTGCAGCGGCTTTGCGGTGCTCGGCGATTGTACGGGCGTCATGTACTACCAAACATATCGGTATCAACAGAGATCATAGCCCTTGAGTGCACTGACCTTTTTCTAAATCGTCTAATTCATCCTTGTGGCACCAGCAGCGTGTACAAAAATAAGTGCCCGTTACACCTTGAGTTCCAGACAATTTTCGAGCGGCCGGTGCGTCACATATGCATATGACCAATGCACCTTTGATTAGGCGCACTCGTTCACCGGATTCTTGATCGGTTCTCAATGAGCTTTCACAGAAGAGCGTTTGGCGTGAGTAACATACCAGTTGGCAACGTTGTCCGTGGAGCATTCCAAAGCGTGAGTAACTCTTCCACAAGAGGATCCAAAAAGTTTGCGAGCTGATCGGTTTTAGTCTCAGCTGGCCCAGGAATTGTTCCGATCAAGATCACATTTTCCGGCTTCCACCTATAAAGATTACGGTGAGTTGTATTAAGCAGTAGCTAGGTATTTTGGTAACTTGCCTTAGGTCAGGCGGTAAGTTTGCTATAGCCATTGATATTACGCCCGTTGAGTGTGATCGAGAACCAACCATAGTTGTAGAATTAAACCTAAAGTGCATGCCGTTGTAAGCCGTATCAAGTCATCAATAGGACAATAACTCACCAATCAAGTGCGAGTATTAGTCCAATCTCGTCTCCATCGGGCGTAAAGAACAGTTTGCCGTCTGGTCCTTTCATTTCAGACCACACGCGCCCATGCTGAATATCCTCTTTCGTGTCGCGATCTCGTCCGGGCCGGTTAAGATGTGCTTTGTGACTTCTAATGGCTGCGATGATCTCGGGACGGGAAAGTAGTTGCTCGAGCTGTGTGATGAGCGAGTGATATGTGAATGTCAACTTCGGGACGTATCGTGGCGAGGTGCCAATACGCTGGCGACGCAGCTTCATGAGCGATGTGCTGCATTCTTCGCAATGTGATTGCACGTCCCGGGGAAGTGTTGATACAAGTACGATACGGTTGCATTCCATATTCGGGCAGACTGCGTATTTATCGCCGAACGACTCGATTTGAGCTCGCTTGAGGAGCGCTGGCAGCGTCTTCGATAACTCTGGGGACGTAGCTACCTCAAGGTTTTAGTGTAGCTTTGTCGAATTCATATTGTACTTACATTCTGATGTATTTTTTAGCCTTGGCTCCACGACACCGGCGTCCCCTACGCTCCAATCGATCGATTTTAGCATATATTCAACACCAGTCCTGGTCAGGCCAAATCTCCCATGTAAATCTAGCGCTAATGATTCATAGAATCGAATGTGTGGAGGTATGGAGGGCGTCGGAATGCTGGGCCGTTCCTGCTGTGACGAGTCTAAGGGTATATGTGGCGGGTTAAGGGGTGTCTCCGAGCCAGTACAAAGCGGCGGATCCGCAATATCTTTGGGAGAAGTTTAGCACACTGTTAGATAAGAGACTAGGTTATATGCTTACCTTCCATAACCGATGCCTGCCGCTCTACATGAGCGATGTCTATATCCGAGTCAAACACCTCGGATTCATCCTCCAAGTCCGAGATATCGGCAAGTTCTAATTAAAGGTAGGGTGGTTTTAGTTAGCATACGCAATGATGCACCTAGTTTGTATACTTACCACTGTAATCTGACCGAGGTGAATACGCAACTGATGCATGACCTTCGGTATCTGCTAACGGCGCTTCAGGGAGTAGTTCAACACCATACATCGAGGGGGGAAGTTGTGGTAACGTAGGGTCATCAAGCGAGTCGTTGGTAGGAGGTGTTGCAGCGGGAGCATATTCGTCTGTGTTATTCGCAAGACCGACATTCGCCATAATCGTGTCAAGATCTAGTGGCAGGCCGAAATCGGCTGGTGATTCGTCGAGCCGGTAAGGAGCCGTAGCAGCCCGAAGAGTATCAATTATACTTTCCTCAACAATAGATGTGTGGCTCGGAGTGAGTGTCGTAGATGGGGGAATAGGCGTTGTATTGCGGCTGGGAGTCGAATGTCCGGCGGATGGCGTATCTGGATTCTGTCTTGGGTGGGGCGCTTGCCTGCGGAGTGCAGCCATATCTCGGGCAAACTCGCACCGCTGTCGTAGATGCGGCTGGATCCGCTGGCCAGCATGCCGGGCGCAATGGCAAGGTAACCACGATGGTGGTATGTTATTCTTGCACCATCTAGTAAGTGTGAGTGTGCAGCGTGAAAGCGTTCGAGTATTCACCTCATCGCTAGAACCACTGTCGCTTTCTTGTATGCGCACTCGTTTATTACGGCTCGAAGATAGTGTCGGGCGCTTCTGTATGCGCAATCAAGTTCGTGAGGGGAATGGCTCACACAGAGATGATACTCACTGAACTCTTATTTCCAGCAATCATCGACACGGCAATTATAGAACGTAATGTTGTCGCAGACTACAGGAGCTGATCGGTAGTCTTTGCTCAGCGGGTAGTGGCACACAGTACTTGTTGTTGGTCGGAAGCACCGACTCGGTCGTGGCGTGAAGTAAAAAAAAATACATTTCAAATCGCACCTATATATCGTATATGTACATGTACGTCTGGTATGGAATTGACTCGCGTAGCCGAGCTGGAAGGTTTCGCCTGGAGCTGCGAATCGCTGTGCGGGGTGAGTGGACGGAGCGAGGGTGAGGTTTTCTAGGCGCCCGGGAACGGCGTTATCCTCGGGCACGTGCACCTCCAGTCTTGCTTTCCTAGCCGAGGCCGCCGGTCCAGCTCCGGTGCGGAGCTCTGACGCGGGTCTAAGCGGCGTTTTTCGTCCGGATTTGCTAGAACGTTCGCTGGAGCGAACGTTCCGGGTTTTGTCCGGCGGATGCCCTCCTCCAGTGTATGGAAGAAAAACGGCAAAGCAGTGTTGTATCCAGTGGCGTAAATTAGCTCTAATCACAGCCTAGGCGCCGATCGGGTCTGGTGCAGACAGAGTAAACCGCCTAGTTTCTCTTGTCGTAGTGCACCGTTTGGCCCGTAAGTACCACCATTCGACGCACAGCGGAGATGCGCAGCGAATGGTACCACTCACGTAGTAGGAAACCCGGCTATTCAGCTGAGAGCGTGAGCCCGCCAAACCGCCCGGCGCTTCCGGTGCCTGGAAATCGTCAGCTGCGAGGGCCGAATCACTTATTCTTCTCCACGACCATCCCCGTCTCTTCCCTTCCTGCTCACCTCCGTCATTGCTCTCACCTCGCCGTTCGCTCCTCGGAATGCATGCAGCATGCCCGGAACTGCCGCACTTGCAAACAACCCAACGAATTTCCCCTTTGATGTTTTTCGACCATTCACACTCGGCCACACGAACTTGAGCAACCCATTGCGAGTGCTAATTCAGGTTACTGACCCGCCACTGAACCCTATCTAATTACGCGTGGTGAGTCTTGTCTACGCACTCTGTGTGTATGTATGCATGCTTACGCCACTTATATCTGATGTCTTGACGGGCTCATGTCTTGTCTGGTTCCGATACTCTTTCCGAGTGTTGAACCTCCGCTGAGTTTGTCTTCTCTAACGACCTAAATTCCGTTTATCCTCAGTGCACTGCTCGCTAATGTCGTTCTTCGTGAGTGGTTAGCATTATCTTTACATACAGTTTAGTTATTAGACACCCATTATGTACCCGTGACCACCTAATGTAACCTGATATATCTAATACAAATAATATATTCGCACTACCCTCTTGGGCGCTCCGAACTGCTCGTTCGTGTTGCGCTTTTAAGTCCTCGTGAGTGCTCGGTTGCACACATGCTGCCGAGGATAGACGAGCGCTAACGAGGCGGGTTCTTGGGAGTGCTCGTGGCGCTCGTGGTGCTCGCGGGCGCCCGTGTAGTGCTCGTGAGTTCCAGTCATGTGCTCACATCTATATATTTTATCAAAGCGAGGACTCACGAGCGGGAGGGTGATTTACTGACGGACCTCAAACGCCCTCTCCGAACAAACAAAACAAGATGAGGAGAAAATAGCGTCAGCGCCCGGCACGGTATTTGGCGCGCCAGTTCTTCAGCCGGCTCCAGAAGACGATGATGACGAGCTTTACCCGGAAAACTTGCGTGGATGGTTGGTTGTTCTTGGTTGTTCTATGTTATCGGCGTAAGCTCAACTCGCATTTCGTAACCTAGAAAAGTGTTTGATCCTCGTTCGTATTTTCTCACTTTAGAATGACTCTTGGTACGTGTTTTTTTATCTATGCCAGTCTTGGGATAGTATTTTCTCACGTCTCGGCGATTTGATGAGGCTTCGGGTACGCCCGTCTTGTTTTGGGATAATTACCTGGTCTGTACTTATACCACTGGGCGCGCTCCCAGGCTTTGTTGGGGAGTTTTCCAGGAATACTATAGGCATAACATTCTGGTTGGGACTCCCAGTTCGGTGCTTGGACTATTAGGTTCTACGCAAGGGGGCGTGAGTCTTCCTGTCTTAATATAATTTCGTAATAGCATCTTATCAACCCGTTTAGATTGGTACACTTTCTTCCCTTTTCTTCGGTAAATTAGGCGACCGATAGTGCGTTTTTTTTCTGCATCCCGCTCGCTTTATTTAGCTGACATTATCTTGCAGCGGCTACAAGGTAACTTCTTAATTTGTCTGTTTGCCAATGCTTACGTCTTCCTCTTTGCTCAGCGCTTCACAGTTATCGCTCTTGTTTGTTCCGTCACCCAGCTGATCGGCGCAGCATTCAGCACCAAGCTCTGGCATTTCTTCCTAACGCAAGGTGTCCTGCAGGGATTAGCAACGGGCTTATGTTTCCCGTTTATATTGGCGTACCCAGCGCAGTGGTTTAAGCGACGTCGGGGGTTGGCGACGGGGATAATTGCGGGTGGAAGTTCGTTTGGTGCGCTTTCAACATTTGCTCATAG
>WSTH01000723.1:0-19122 GCA_019616345.1 Ceratobasidium sp. 395
GATGCCTACCACCGGCCGTCGACCGACGCTCGTATCCGCAAGTTCTCGAGCGACCTCGCGGCTGTACGGGTGTCGCCTCCGTCTGAACGATGGAGGAGGGGCGAACGGCCTCCGATGCGGCACCACCCCGTGTCTCCTGCGGGCGGCAGTAGTAGCAGCAGTAGTGCGAGCGGTGACATCCGACTGGTCGATATTGTGCTGGCCGCGAGCATCGACGGACACTTTCACGCGCTCAACCGCACCACGGGCGAACTCCTCTGGTCCATGACCGACGATCTTTCCCATTCCCAGTCTCCCCGGGACCCCCACACCGATAGCGCCCCCCCTCTCGCCGCCCAGTCTCCTCTGTACAACCTCGTGCGGAGCGACCACCGTGCGCTCGTGGATCCTGATCTCGCCGTACAAGACGAAGACGAGATGGAGACGTACGTGGTCGAGCCGCAGACGGGGGACATCTTCGTGATGGCGAGCGACGGGGACATGATCGTCGAGCGCCTCGGGTATTCCGTTCCGCAGCTCGTCGAGCTTTCGCCGTTCAAGCCGCCCGGCGACGACGAGCGGATGTTTGTCGGGAGGAAGACGACGTCGCTGATCAGTCTTGATCTTCTCACCGGCAGGATTCTGGGCGTCTATGGCGAGCAGTGTACGTGGGACGATAATACCGTCGAGGCGCCCGACGCTCCGGTCGATGTCGACGCGCTGTTGGATGATTTGGATGGCACGAGGGAGATGCCGAAGAAGCAGAGGCCTGTCGAGGTTGTTATTGGACGTACAGGTTTGTTTCTTTGCTTTTTTGTTGCTTGGGTGGATGGCTGATGAAGAGGCAGATTACCATGTGTCGGTGCACGTCAAAGGCAAGGGCGTCGTGCAGACTCTTGCGTTTACAAAGTATGGGCCGAATAATGTTCATCGCGCGATCCAAGCTGCGTGGACTCGGTCGCCGGATTCGATCTATTTTCAGCCGAGTCCTGATAACAATAGGCTCTTTTGCTTTGCCAACGGTGGGCTCTTGCGCTTTGAGCGTACTTATCCTCTAGTGTACGTTCTCCATCCAATTCATGTGTGTATCTAGCTAACACGTTCTCGCAGCGTCGCGGTGTTCGACGCCGTCTTCCTCCCTACAAAGCGTAACCCCATCCTACTCCTCCAACCCACACCTCAACTCTCTGAACTCTCGTCAGCCTATCGCTCCGCACCCGGAGACATGCCCCAAGTCACATTCGTCGGTCGGATCGACGACAGCCTGTTCGCGCTCAGCCATATCAACTACCCGCTCGTCATGTTCCCGTCCACACCTAAAAAATCTGTTCCACGCATCGACGATGGCGGCAAGACGCCTCCAGGTCCTGATCAGACTCCGAACGATGAGAGGTGCTACGATCTAGACTGCTACGTCGGAACCAAACGAAGCCGGTTCGCTTCGAGGTCGAGTTTGAGCCGGTTGCTTGGGGAAGCGCATACGTTGGGCATGATTGAAGGAACTGTTGGAGTCGAATCTGAAGAACAAGTAGCGGAGGTGTACCCCGAACATGAGATCCCGCAATCTCATTCGCAATCTCATTCTCATACCTGGACGCGCGAACATACTAAAACGCCTGGTGGGGTTCGGCCTACGCCTACGACGCGGAACAGTTCTCTGCCCGTTGTACGATCCGAGGAGGAGAAAGAGGAAGCGGAAGAGGTTCCGAGGGCGACACCGTCTCATCGAACTGTGCTCGGCCGCGTAGCCCGCGAGTGGGTCGCTGCGTGGGCTGGGATGGGTACTGTGTTGGTGTCGACTGTCGTTTTTGGGTTTGGGCTTGTTGGGAAGGGGAGGAGCAAGAGTGGGATTTGGAGGGTCAAGGAGGTGGGGGACGGGGATGAGAAGGTGGATGAGAAGGTGGATGAGAAGGCACGGATAATTATGGCAAACGAGCCAGACGAAGAAGACGAAGAAGACGACACACCCCCGCCCGTCCCTCCCAAACCAGCATCGTTCTCGTTCTCCAAGATGACGGGCAGTCCGTACGCGATTACGGTAGACTCTCGACCCGCTGACTCTCGACCCGCGCTGCCGCCCAAGGACCCGATTGAGGCCAAGCTCAAGAAGGTTCGCCCTAGGAATCGGGCGGGGTTGCCCAGTTCGGCGAGTGTACCTGTTTTGCCGGATTTGAAACCTGTTGGGATGGGGAACGGTACGAAGAGCGCGATTGAGCTCGCTCAAACGCCGGTCGAACTTGCTCGAACGGCGCTAGCGGCTCCAGCCGAACTTGCTCGAACACCAGTCGAACTCGCTCGCACAAAAACAGTCGACCTGACCGCGACCGAGGGCGAAACTGAGATCGAGCCGGAGGTCGGAGCGGAACCCGAGACGCCTGGGAAACGACGTGTGCGCCGCGGGCGACGTGGAAAGGGACGAGGCAAGGGGAGTAAAGGAGATGTGGGCAGCGGTGGGGACGAAGCGCCGCCGACGATTATCGCTGGGACGTTGTCCGAGGGGTCTGAGACGTTTGTCAAGGTTGAAAAGGCAGTGCCGGTTGTGACGCCTTTGTCGTCGTTGGTTGTTACTGAAGATGTGTTGGGTGAGTTTTTTTTTGGAGTGTATGCGCTTTCTGGGGGCTGATGTTTGGGTGTTGGGTTAGGTTACGGATCGCACGGGACGGTCGTGTACAAAGGACGCTTCCAGGGCCGAATGGTCGCCGTCAAACGACTGCTGCACGACTTCGTAACGCTCGCCTCGCGCGAAGTCGCGCTCCTCCAAGAATCCGACGACCACCCGAACGTGATCAGGTACTACTACGAAGAACGCCGCGACAACTTTTTGTACATCGCGCTCGAGCTCTGTCCGTGCTCGCTCGCGGACCTCGTCGAACGACCAAACGTATTCCCGGAAGTCTCTGGTTCGTTTGATCCCAAGCGCGCGTTGGGCCAGGTTACAGCTGGGTTGAAACACCTCCATGCGCTCAAGATTGTTCATCGCGATATCAAGCCGCAGAATATTCTAGTTTCGGTCCGGGGTGCGATGTTGATTTCTGATTTCGGGTTGTGTCGCAAGTTGGATGTTGACCAGACGAGTTTCTTGCCGACCGCGTATGGGAGTATCGCTGCTGGGACCGCCGGGTGGCGTGCGCCTGAAATCCTACGCGGGGAGGTCAAGCTCGATACGCCCGAGTTGGATGTATCCTCTGGCGGGGTTGGTTCCAGTTCGTCAAACGTGACGGCCGGGACGAGGCTAACTCGAAGCGTGGACGTGTTCGCGCTGGGTTGTTTGTTCTACTATGTATTAACGAACGGGGAGCATCCGTTTGGGTCGAGGTACGAGCGGGATGTGAATATCATGGCGGATAATAAAAAGTTGGGTGGGCTGGAGCGGTTTGGGGAGGAAGGCATGGAGGCGATCGATTTGATTGGGAAGATGTTGAGTCCGGAGCCCAAGGCGCGGTACGTCCTCCCCATCCCCTTCTCTCCCTTCTCACAAACTGAAACAATTTATATGACCTAGTCCGGACACGACCGCCTGCCTGATGCACCCCTTTTTCTGGAACCCCAGCCGGCGACTGGCGTTTCTCCAAGACGCCTCGGACCGATTCGAGATTATGGAGCGGGACCCGCGCGAAGCTGGACTCGTCGCGCTCGAGACGAACGCGGTGGCGATCGTAGGAACGGATTGGCAGCGCAAGCTGGACAAGATGTTTATCGATAATCTGGGCAAGTTTAGGAAGTATGATGTGCGGAGTGTGCAGGATTTGTTGAGGGCTTTGCGGAACAAGGTTTGTCCCCGTCTTATTTGTTTTTGTTGAACCTTTTTTGCTGATTTGTTTGTTGGGGGTTAGAAAAACCATTACCAGGATTTACCAGACAGTGTGAAGCGACATTTGGGACCGCTGCCCGAAGGGTTCTTGAGTTACTTTACGAAACGATACCCTCGGTTGTTTTTGCACGTGTATGGTGTGGTCGAGAGCTCGGCGTTGAAGCACGAGTCGATGTTCCGGTCGTATTTCATGCTAGAGGAGTAAACATCCCCTACTCCCCGCGCTCTCTCTCTTCTTGTCACACTCTGTTCTCAGCTCAGCATTACCCCGGATTTTTTTGATATCTTGTTTATATAGCTTTCTGTCGCTGTCATATCTTGTTGTTATTATTGATTGTACTAGGGCCTTGGACTTGTATCTGTATTCGTTCCGTTTTGTGAATTGATGTGCATCTTTTGAACGTGTTCCCAGTGGTTGGTTGGTTAGGTCGAAATGTGGATGGGAGGTGATGTCGGGACACGTGTGTTGGCGATGTGATGGAGTCAAATTTAGACTTGGACTCGTGTCTACCTGTTGGTCAATTTGAATGGTTTGGAATTGAGAGGACCGACATACTACAGAGAGACGCCAAATGAAAGTACCAATATCGCAGCTAGAGTCGATCTAAGCGACTGTATGCGCACACGACCAACCCGAGCAGTGATCCATCACGTGCTTGGTTGACGCATACAGGCAGGGTCCTCACGCACGTTTGTGCTCCCTTGGCACACGACGGCTGAGCGGACGACGCTATTGGTTGGGCACCATAATCTTGCTCGCGCGACCGCTCCGGTGCATGTGTGTCGTTCTTAGTTCAGGCCTTGATATATCCCGCGCCAGCTCAGAGCTCGTCATTATCGTCCCATCCCCCCCTCTTGGCGTTACTCTACCCTCCCCCTACTCCTACGAACGATGTCTGCGAGCGAGCTTGTCAAGTCTCAGTCTCGTGCTGCGACTGTCAAGGTACATCAGTATCGCCCCATTGCCCCCGTGACACCTGTGCCGGTTGTTGAACCCCCGCCGAAAGCGAAACGGGGGCGTAAACCGCATCCGGGCTCTAAGAGCGCGCGAGAGGCGTTGCGCAAGGAGTCGCACAGTCGGATTGAGAAGCGGAGGTGTGTACCTGCTGGCTTGGTGGCTGTTGGAGTGCTGATAAACACCATTTGGGCTTTGTTCAGACGGGAGAAGATCAACGATACGTTGACGGCGCTCCGTGAGCTGATTGCTCAAGGCGAAGGTGGCGCACGACAAGAGCAGAGTCCGCCGCCGAGTCCGGAGAAGGAGTTTAAGCTCGAGCTGTTGGAGCGGACAGTGTCGTTTGTCAAGGAATTGCTCGAGCGAACCAAGACGATGGAGAAAGAGCTGGCCGAGCTTAAAGGCGAGTCGGTTGAGCAGCCTCCAGCGAAGAGGAAGAAGTTGGCGACGCCCATGTCGTCGCCGAATGCGGGTCCTTCGACATCGTCGGCTGACCAATTTGACGAGCTTGCCTTGGACGGAGACGATGAAGAAAGTAGCGCGCTTTCCGAACCCGAGCCAGAGCCAGAGCCCGAGGTTGAAAACGCACCCCTTCCTCGTCGGAGTATGTCGATTGCCGCGCTGTTATCCCCTGCCATGGCGCCTGCTTTGCCGTCTCCCCCTCCGTCCGGTCAGCTTAATAAGGCTAGCACCGGGCCGAGTGCTGAAACACACATGGAGGCGCTCAACCTACCCTCTCCCGAGGTCGCACTCCGCCGCTCGTCCATATCCGTGTCCGAGCGATACCAATCCAGTCTGAAACGCCCCAGGGAAGTTGAGGGAGACGATGATACAGTCGCCGCCACGCTTTTACTTCAGTTTTCGAGTAAGACGCCGATGAGTATGTTGGGTATGAGTGAAAAGTAGAAGGCTTTGTGTGTTTTTATTCTAGAGTGTTGTAATTCCGTCGTTTTTGGGTTTTGTAGATCGCCTTCGGTGTATGGATATTTTGTCAAGAAGTCCAGGAGGCGTGTCACGTGAGATTTATGAGCTGGTGTGGCGGGCATGTGGTCATCACCGAGCCGCGACCACCTTTGCTTCTTAATCAACCCGCCCACTAATACGCCTGTATATGGTTCTTCAGTCCTTCTCTCATTTCAACTAATTACACTATAATGGTTTTTCGTCACTCGAAGCGGTCTTTTACTAGTGAGTATTGCGAACCAAAGGGCCTGGTTTCTTGGACTGATCTTCAAACACGCGTAGACCAGCACACTCTCCTCCCCAATCGCGGACAAAGCGGAGACACTTTTGTCTCGCCTGTTCCAGCGAATAGGTTTTCAGTTTGGACGTTTGGACGCGGGACGGTCGTTAGTCGTGGTTTCCTATAACAGATCGTACTGAGCGCTGAATAACGGCTCGCGTTGTGTCTCTCTAGATCTGGCGAATATGGCCTGCGGTGTTGCTCCATACCTCTGTTGCTGCGGCGGTGGTGTATATTTCATACCACACGCCGTATAACTTGGCTATTCCGAATGTGTTGGTGACAGTTGCTGGTAGGTTATATTATTCTATTTTTAGAAGAGGGGAAGCTGATGACGGTGATTGTCGCGTTTGCTAGGTGTGGTCATTGGTTTTGTGATTTCGTACCGCGCAATGAGCGGGTGAGTTGGTCGTGGCGAGACAGAAACGGGGTAGTTATTCTGAAGTGATAACACGCTGGTATAGGTATGATAGGTATTGGCAAGGCCGGACGATGTGGTGCGTCTACCATCCCTCCCTATTTCCCAATCGTTTTCTAACATCGTATTGTACTCTAGGTCCGACTTAATCAAGAACGGCCGCACGATAGGACGGCTTATCTGGCTACACGTGCCGAACACGGTGTCCAAGCCTGGCACCGAGTTGTCCGAGAAGGAGAAAGAGAGGGAGGCGGAACAGGTTGTGAACGAGAAGAGGACTGCGCTTGCATTGGTTGAAGGGTAGGTTCGAGAGCCTTTTGGTTTACAGAGGGGCGCTGATGTATGGTGTGGTGCAAAGGTATGCTGTTGCGATGAAGCATCATTTGCGAGGCGAGCCGGTGAGTACTCCAGGCTGTATAGGCACAGGAGGGAGGGTTAATGTGAGGGTTTAATAGGGGATTTACTACGAAGACTTGTATTACCTTGTGACTTCGATCCCGCACGTAAGCTCTCTTACACGTTTTCTCTCTTCCCGGTCGACTCAAGTTGATCTACAGATCTCGAAGCACTTCAATACCACTTCTCCCACGGCCGCAACCTTTGCCGGGCCGTCCACCTCCAACGGACGCCCCGACTACGGGACATTCCACCAACCATCTCTCGACACAAATCCAAACGGGCTAACAACTTTCCCATTTCCAGCTCCGTCTTCTCCAACACCGTCTCAGCCACTTCTACCAGGAGACCGTCCCCCGCCGTCCCTACCCGCGCCGTCTCGCTCAGTGATTCCTTTCACATCTCTCTTGGTTCCGTTCACAGCGGTTTTGGGAATGTTTTCGTGGGTTGCGACCAAGACTACTGGAGAAAACCCGCAACTTGATCCTGAACGCGGCACTGTTGGTGCACAGAGAGGACTGGGACCAAGACCGGAACCGCGACGAAACGTTCAACGGAAGTTCACGGTTGGACACAAGTATTATCCGCTTGTTGCTGGGGAGAGCGAGTTGCATTTGCCGCTTGCGATTTTGAGAAGGTTAAGTGAGTGGGTTGCGGTACTTGATGCTCGAGGAGCCACTGGAGGTACGCTTTGATCCGTTGATTGACAGAGTTGAGGCGGAGGTATTGATGTGATGCTGTAGGTGTTGCGATTGGTGGGATGATGGGGTGTTTGGCGAGTTTTGAGGATCAGTTGAGTGGGCTGGAAAGGATCCTTACTACTCCTTTGCCTTTGTAAGTCAGTTTCTGCAAAGACTAGGATTCGTTGCTGATG
Organism: Ceratobasidium sp. 395; assembly: GCA_019616345.1. Taxonomy (NCBI): domain Eukaryota; kingdom Fungi; phylum Basidiomycota; class Agaricomycetes; order Cantharellales; family Ceratobasidiaceae; genus Ceratobasidium; species Ceratobasidium sp. 395. The sequence continues at coordinate 7,677 of WSTH01000723.1, forward strand.
TTTGAATGAGGTAGTGTTTTCTCGGTCCATATACGACAGTATGTATTTTTATTGGGTTGAGTGTTGCACATGTTCACGGTAGACGATAGCACTGTCTGGCTATACCTCTTCTTCCTCCCATTCCAATTGATTGAAGGATTCGGCTACTGGACAATATTCGGAGTTTGTGTCGCAGCGTTTATGTTCCTCGGGCTGCTTGCGGTGGGAGAGGAAATCGAACAACCTTTTGGTACGTTCTCGTCATTATTTCCCCCTCAGCTCCTCTGACATTTATTATAAAGGTTACGACGAGAACGACCTTGACCTCGATCTCTTCATCAACGAAATTCTGCATCGCGATTTGCACGCTTTGATGGATATGTGGCCGTACCATACTCGTGCCCAGGAAGAAGATCAAGGGCCGCATAGCTCAGGGGCAAGCATTCGTAAGGTTGTAGACGGACCTATCGATGTGGAAGATGAGATAGGTGTGAGTGAGGAAGGGCGGGTTGACGGGAGTGCGCGTATGGAGGGGCGTGTTGACGAAATTTGAGTTGTATGTTTGGACTGTGTTGGATATACCTAGGTCGTGGATGTTTTTTTTTTTTTTTTGTAAAGTCCTGTGGTAGTTGTCTTGTGTCTCGCCTCTTGTTGGTCCTTATTTATAGCGCTCGATCTAGTTGCCACTTTAGGCACTAATTACATCAAACGGAGAATCCGTCCACCATACCACCACCATGGCGCCACAACTCGAATCTCTCGAGCACGTCGTCCAAAGCACACAGGCAGCTATTTTTCAGGACCCACAAGTACACGCTACAGCTTTACGCGCTCTCTCAAAGAAACCAGGCGGAAATATAATCCTCGCGTCTCTTTTGCCCGTCGCGCCTCCGACGCCAGTTGCGGACGATGCAACAGATGAACCTGCGCCTCCACCTGCACCAGTTGCGAACGACCCATTGGATATAATTGATCCAGCCCAGTCCACGCTTGCCGCGCTATACATTTTGTGAGTTGAGCCACTTGATCGTGAATGGATGTTTTATTGAAGCGCGTGTAAATACTATAGATCTGCGCGAGTCCAAACTGAATCCCCGACACCGGTTCATGGTCAACACATCGCGAACTTTTGTACGGCGTTTAATCCTGCACATGCGAGGCTTGCGCCCGAACGAGGTACGCGGTTTGTTGGGTTGTAGGGTATTGGGTTTGACTAATCGTGTTTATTGGTAGTGACAATGTTGGCCAAGGGTATTTATGCGCTTGCAGACCGGAATCAGGCGGTATGTGTGTCTCACGGGAGAAGAGGAATGGGAAAGGACTGATGATGACATAGTTCGCGGACGCGATCCCATTGTTGATGGCACTCGTGAGGCGGTACCCGCCACATATGGGTTATTTGACGACGATTCATCCGGTGTTGCTTGCGGTACGTGTGCTCTATGCTGGGCTATAGCGTCATATTCTGAGTACGTTTTGGATGTGATGATAGGCTTGTGTACAGACGCAGCATTTTACTACTGTGGTCCCGGTGTTGGCTCACGGAATTACCGAGGTAGATGTGCAGGTGGGCTGACCCTTGTGGTATAAGACTTTCTTCTGACTTTAGGTTTGGGTAGATCAGCGATGTCCACTATACGGACAATCTGCAGTATCACTATCTTGGTGGGTGCGTATACGCTGCCTTGAAACGGTTCAAGGATGCAGAGGATTTCTTCGAGCTGGTATGTTGGTTCTTCTATCTTTTTTTTTGTGGAATTATGTTAAGCATGTTAAGTAGACGGTTACTGCACCGGCTACTGTTGCATCTGCCATCCAGATCGAGGCCTATAAAAAGCTGACGCTTATACAACTGATCTTATACGGAGAGGTGCGTCCTATACCAACTCATTGGTGTACTCGAAGCTCAGTAAAGTACACATTTCTAGGCACGCAACCCGCCACGATACATCTCCGGCGTCGTAACTCGCATGTATAAAACTCATACCGCGTATCTGAATCTGGCCAAGAACTACGGACTTGTCAACCCAAACGAGCTGCCAGTTGGTGACGCCGAAATATTTTCCAAAGTATGTTACTACTCGTATCCGCCGTCCTATCATGTACTAACTCTAAATCCCGTAGGACAACAACATGGGTCTGCTGAAACGAGCTGTAGCCCGAATTCCATACTGGGCCGTACACAAACTCACGAAAACATACGTTTCTTTGAGCCTGGCTGAAATTGGACAAGCAATCAAAATCGCGGATGAAGCTGCTGTCCGGAATCTAATTCAGACGATGGCGAGTAACAAACGGCTCCTATTTTCATATCATCTATTCAAAACTCGGATGTAGATCACTACTGGAGAGATATTCGCAACTATCTCACCCTCTGGTATTGTCAAGTTTGAAGACGCACCCATCCCCGTTATGACTGGGGTCGAGGGGGAACGGGTGCTTGGGCAGGCACGATCGCAATGTCTGAAACTTGCCGAACTTGACAAGCAGATTGCGAGGAGCAAATCGTATCTTACAGCTGTGCGTCGTCTCCCCTAACCGTCTACCACCCGATCTAACTTACACTGGCTCGCATAGGCTATGCGAGAACGGGACCATAGTGCTGCCGATTATGGCGGGCCTGGATTCCTGGGCGAAGAGGGTGACTATCCGGGTGCGCTGGGTTTGAAGATTAGGGGACTAACGACAGGCTGGGACGAAGAGATGTCATGAAATTATGTATAAATGCGTTCTCATATATCGCAAATGCTATCGATTATCTCACGTCTGTTCTTCAGCACGCAATTATCGTCGATCTATGAGCCTCCACATGCGTTTTTGTGATGTCATCTGATGCACGCTCTTATTCAGCTCGAAGGGCGCAACAGATGGGAACTTTCCAGTCTCTTCGACCATCATGACTGAGAAACTCGACCACATTCCCTCTACAGAAAAGCAACCACAGCTGGTAATTCAACAGGTTCATATACCCGACAGGGCTTGTCTTAAACGAAAGGTCCTCCAAGTCTTCGGTTTTGGTGCTATCATGTTTGTTACTCTACGTGGTCTCTTTATCGAGGGTGGCTCGCGCCGTATTGCGTGTAACCATCCTACGATGGGGTATGGCGGAGTCAGGAAGGTCGTGCACGCTGCCAAAACGAGGCTTCCGGCTCACTATACTCTACCGTCGGGTGACCAGATCCCGTCCATTGCACTTGGTGAGCTATGACGCCATCTCGCGTGTATATATTATTAACCATTTGCTACGCGTAGGGACTTGGCAAGCTCCTCGTGGCCAAGTTGGCGAGGCCGTCAAGGTTGCGCTCAAATCTGTGAGTTGAGTTACCTAATTAAGTTTTGAGTGCACTTGACGAACATCATGCAGGGCTACCGGCATATAGATGGCGCTTGGATTTACCGTAATGAGGAAGAAGTTGGACAAGCTATCAAAGATGTGGGGATTGATCGAAAAGACCTCTGGCTGACTTCCAAAGTGGGTTATGTCTGTGGAATAAACCCTTCGTAAACTAATGTCGGAAAATAGCTTTGGAACTCGTTCCATAAGCCTGAGGATGTAGAAGGTACATTGGACGAGACCCTCGAACGCCTGCAGACACACTATCTGGATCTTTATCTTATGCACTGGTATGTGTGTCCAGTTAGCAGTCCGAACCTATCTAACCCGCCTTTAGGCCTGTCGCGTTTGACCCACCTGGCCCAAATGGCGAAATTCGGGTCAACCATGAGCTCACAGAAAACCCGCTCCCGACTTGGAAGAAGATGGAAGAGATGGTAGCTAAAGGCAAAGTTCGCAACATTGGTGTTAGCAAGTAGGTTGAGCTTGGTTATATTGCTCAATATCTTACCTATACGCTGTCTTTCTTCAAAGCTTTAACATTCGACGACTCACTAATCTCACGAGTGCTCCTGACATCAAAATCAAGCCGGCAATCAACCAGATCGAGCTGAACTATTTCAACCCTCAGCCTGGGCTCGTTAAATGGTCTAAAGAGAACGGTGTACTTCTTGAAGCTTACTCGCCTCTAGGATCCAACAAGCAGGCACGTTGATTCTATGATAGTGACCCTGATAACAGCTCTTGACATGCTACTCATAGGTTGGTGAAGCGCTCAAGAATCCCACCGTTGTAGGGATCGCAAACGAGCTCAAGATAAACCCTGCACAAGTGCTGATATCATGGCAGGTCCAGCGCGGTGTACGTCATCCACTCTTCAATCGTCGCCAGTTCTATGCTCACCGTGACTCCACAGGCTGTCGTACTTCCCAAGAGCGTAACACCTTCCCGTATCGAGGACAACTTGCAAGGTGCGTACTTAATAATCATTAGACAATACTGCTTCTTACACCTTGCGTCAACCAGTTTTCAAGCTGCCCGACGCTCAGTTCCAGAAGCTTGAGAAAGCTGCAGCGTCACATCCACCTCAGAGAGTCGTTGACCCAAGCAAGTCGTGGGGTGTCGATGTATTTGAAGACGAAAAATAGGCATTCCCTTGGTAGGATCCGCACTTATATACTAGACACTGCTCGAGTGCTGGCCCGATGAGCAATTGTAGCAAATTTCACAGTCGTACTCTAGAATTGGATAACAGCCTTCCATCGTTTCCTCATCAGTTTCCGACTCCAAAAAGCCCAACCATTATGTACTTGTTACCAGGACTTGCTTAGGGATAAAAAACCGCAGGTGAGGAGCTTGGCAGACTGCTTACCATACGCAACACGGAAAGGTAAGCCCTCCCAACCTCTGATCGCTCGTCTCCCTTGGCCTCCCTCTTATCTACGTATGGGACATTAAACTAGGGTAGACTTGCGGACGCATACATCACACATTCATATGATTTCAGGCAGTCTTCAGAACACAACGAACAAAACAACTTGAGGTAAGAAACACAACCGAAGCTGAAACACTCGAAAAAAGATATTTTGCCAACCGAGAAGTTTCAGTCTGTGTCACTGATTCAACCAGCACTCAGCCGCCGCCACTGCCGCCGCCATCACCTCCGGAGCTGCCACCGTCGCCGCCGGAGCCACTGCCATAGCCGCCGGAGCTGCCACCACCCTGTCCACCACATCCATGGTAACCCCATGCAGGAGGGTCACCATTATTAGTCACTTTCCGGGACCTGCGATTCAGTGCGGTCGTCAATGCCAAGAGAACACGATAGAAACTTGGCAAAGCCAGCAGCGTACCCGTCAGACCTATGGTACATATTATGATTAGCTAACATCTAACCGGGACATAGGAGAAACATATCTACATTCTAAAAAAAGCGATTTATTTGCGAGGGTCTCAGTGAAGAATACAGAGTTCGAGTAGTGGTGTGTAGCATAGTGAAGCGGGGAGGGCGCGGCGTCATATTTATAGAAGCAGCTAGATACAGATAGAGGATAGGGGCAGCTCATGAGGACACTGAAGACGCCAGCGCCCTGTCAGTCGGCGGTGCTCATCAGACGTTGCAATTGACTATTGTTCAATATGATTGATGCAGATAACCTAGAATGATTGACAACCTCTTGGAGAGTAGAACAAGAAACGAGTTGAGGCGTAACATGCCAGTGGGTGACCAACAAGCCCCGAGAAAGCGCCTGCTAGATCAAACAAGCACTGCTATAGTCAAGTGGAAAGTTCAGATGGGGTCAAACAGAGAGTTAACCAAGCTGAGTATGTTTCACCCGAATTAGTCTATCTGCATGGGATATCGGTTGGCCTGAAATGCAGTCACTCAACTCAGGAGGTAATCTAATCTCCCTTACGTGTCGCACCACGCACAGCGAAAGTTTAGACATCTTACAATCATGCATACAGTTACAATACTTCGGGTAACTCTTACAATAAACTCAAAATGAGTGATAGAACCTGAAATCTTATTAGTGGAATGCTTTGGAATCAGAGGCTGATTCAACTACGGTTTCCTTCGCTAAACTTTTTAAGTATTCTTTAGTACAGTTGAATGGACAGAGAAACTCGGGCTAAGAAACACAACCAAAGCTAGAAATATACTCCAAAAAAAGAGGCTTCGCTAATCAAGTTTCAGTCTGTGATACTAAGTCAATAAACATTTAGGAGCCCGAGCTGCCGCCATCTTGTCCATCCTGCGCCAGCCCGATACCGCTATTAGTTACGGCGGGGCCTTGGCTGGCGGTCTTGCCCTTTGACCAGGTCCTGTGGGTCAGTACAGCCGTCAATATCGAGAAGCGTGACAGAAAGGTAGAACTAGCAACATACTGGGGGTACTCGTCAGACCTACACACCATGGGGTTAGCTAAAATGCCACTGGAAACTGGAAGAAATGAACAAACATATTACACTAGTTAAGTTATCTGGTGAGCTTAGAGTAGAAGATTGCAGGGGGTGAGGATATCCTTATGGCGAAGATGGATTTACGACGCTTTGGGGCATTTATACGTGGTGTTTGAATCCAATTCATGTATCAGGTGGGCATAGCGGGTCGTGGGGCGCCGAAAGGCGCCGGCTTGTCAATTACTGACGGCGCTAGGGCGGCGCTCACGAGTTCTTATCATGCCAATAGTAGGCTGCTCGGAAGTGTAAAATACTCTGGCAGGGCAAATGAGGGGCGAAGTAGCGTTTTGCGCGCATGAAACGCCATCGATGAGATGTTTTTGCTATAGCCGGAAAACATAATACGAGCGATCGTTTAGCGTAATAAGGATTAGACCTGCTTGAGCACAAACCTATCGGAGCCTTAGACGCCAGTTGGTGATCCAAAGCGCCAAAGCGTTACCCTAGTAGGTTAAAGGATGTGGCACCTCCCAAGTGGAACGGATTTGCACGATGATTGAGCGGAAGCTTCCTAACTAAACCGAGCGAGCACAAAAGCGAGGATAGTTAGACAATGGAGGTGTTTTAAGAGGTACCAGTTTGCCCAAAGCGTAATTCTTCGGTTCGGGATATAGAGCAGAAACTGATACAAATACCACTTGCATAGAACTCAAGGAGCTCGAGGATGTATGGCTGCGCGGTCAATCGTACATTGGAAGGAAGCAGCTCCCATCAATACACGAGATCTTTTGTGTATAGAATCGAATATTTATTGTCGAGTTTGTGACGGAGCCTTATGTATCGACAGCCAGAGATATACGAAGACCTACTACAGAGGGGAAAAGGTACGGGGGCACTGAAGCGAATATATCACAGACGGCAAAACCTAGCTCAAAATCAGGTGCGACCTTGGACACATGCTTTATCTCACTCAGTTCCGGAGCGTAGCGTGTATAGGTGGTTTACTGGATATATGCGCTGAAATGCCCGAAATGTGATTGCCCTGTGCACCACGCTGAAGCATCCTTAACAAATTCCAACCCTCCAGGTCATTTGTGGGCACAGACTTACGCCGAGATTGTTCCGGATGGTTGTCGATAGTGGAAACTTATCTGGGGACTTGGTCATAGGCGTTCTGTTCGGGAGCTACGGGCTGCTGCCGTAGACACTGGGTCGATATCAAGCATTCAGCGCGAGCTCACACAGTATTAGAACGGGATCATGCACTACTGAGCCGCTCACAGCTTTCAGCAAATGACAGCACACGTACTGAGAGTCTTCAAGCCAGCTATCGACTGTTGCGTGAGTCTCAAGACTTAAAAATCTTGTATTGAATGGTAGCTACGCTGTTAGCGGAACACGAGCTCCCCAGAGCTCAAGCAGCGGGGGTCACATCAGGGTGGGAATGGCAAAACTGCGATCATATTCACTAATAGATTTTCGGGCTTTATCACTAGATTCAAGGTTACGCAGACCACGACCTAACGTCTGCCTTAGTTTCCTCCTCCGGTTTGTCCGCCAGACTGCGATGTTTGCTGAGTAGCGCCTTGAACACCGGGAGTGGCCTTGCCTTTTGACCATGTCCTATAGTTTGAACGGTGTCAGAATACCAGAACATGTACTAACACGGATGAAGAGCTGGAGCATACTGAGGGTATTCGTCAGACCTATAACACACATTATAGTCAGCTAAAGTCCGACTAGGATTAGGGGGAACATCTGTACATCTTAAACTAAATTTATTTATTTGCAAGGAAGCTTAGTGAAAAGTGTGGGCTTCAAGTCAGTTACTGGTAGCTAAGTGAAGAGGAGAAGATGCCCAGCATCATATTTATGGAACCTAGGTATAGATAAGAGGATAGGGGGCAGGTCATGGGGACACCAAAGACGCCAACGCCCTGTCAGTCGGCAGTGCTCATCACATGTCGCGATTGACTATCGATATGATCGTAGACAACCTCGAAACGATTTGTAATCTTTGGACGAGCAACATGGCAGGATTAGGGCATACGCCAGGGCCTAGATTAGACGCCGGTCGGTGATCAAGGAGCGCCCGAGAAAGCGCCTATTAGATTAGACAGGCGTGGCTATAGCCAAGTGGAAGGTTTGTGTGGAATTCAAACGGAGAGTTAACCAAGTTGAGTGTTTCCGTCGTGCGTGTGTTGCACGCGGATCAGCCTCTCAAAGTTAGTCTGAAATGCAGTTACTCGACTTGGGTTGTAAAACAGGAGAGTACCCAACGCACATGGAACCGGTTAGGCGCCTAATAAACATGTCCACGAGTTGCTTGGTGGTGGCTGAAGAGAGACAACTGCACATGGCGGGCTACAGTCTCAAACATGAACACTACTTTTATCAGGCCACGGATATAGTACATGGGCAACTATACCCAATATATGCGCTATTACTCTGTGACCAGGCGCTGCCCATGGCAGAAGCATGTATAAAAGTTAGTAGAGTGTTTATAGTAGAACTTCATAGTAGCGTGGTACCGGCTCGTCCAATTGTAATGTCTGAAGTCACATATTTTATTGTCGGATCTCGTCTGGAAGGCTTTTGGCCCTTGTCCACGACACCGTGGACAAAACCCTGGAAATTCTAGGTATTACTGTTTCAAATAACTCCTAAGACGGAACAAGCAGGTTTACAGTCTAGTCAAGGGATACAGCCACAATTGAGTCGGCCCATTCCAAAGCACTACGCTAATAAGATTCCAAGTTCTATCACTAATTTCAAGGGCCGCGTAGGCCAGGTTTCAACTAATTGAGTTTCCAACCGACCGCTGCTGCTGCTATCTTCGCGGTAGTGGCTCTTGTGGTGGTGGTGGCGGGAGCGGCGGCGGCGGCGGGTCCCCAATTCCGACGGCCTTGGTTTTATTACCCTTTGACCATGACCTGAAGGTTCAGGACAGTAACGTGTGAGGAAACAAGATAACATCAAACATAGGAAAACGCGAACACACGGGGGAAATTTATCAGACCTGTATTATCCCATATAGTTAGTTGAGGCCTAATCATGAAACGGAAGAACCATACGCACATTTACGTTCAGCTAGCTACTAGTGTGGGGTTAACTGTAAGGTGATACAGTGTCCGAGACGGTATTAAATAGTCAGCGAGGAGTGACATATGATGTTATCTTGATGATATTTGAGTGCAAACATTGAATGATAGGGGCAAAGTCATGAGGACACTGAAGGCGCTAATGTTGCATCAGTTGGCGGTGCTAATCGGATACCACCATGCCCATCGAGGTAGTCGACTGTAGGGGACCTACCCAGTTCGGTGTGTAAGACAACGAAATTTAGTTAAACGCACAAGGTGGGTGAGTAATAATACGCGTAGACTTAGATTTCACAGATACGGAGGCAGTTAGCCTGGACTTTCCATCACTAGACAAGGAACCAAGCCTAGCAAAACACATAGAAGCCGCGCTAAGTGGTGTTAATTAGCGCTGATCTGTGTCGAAGAGTGTCCGACGAGGCCATTAAAGGCGAGGCGGTGTTATTTGCCGGGAGATTGATCGACGACTACAGCCACGAAGACCCCGGCCACGGCCTCGAGCCAGCAAGCGATTTTTCGAGAGCCGGTATCTGGCACGATAACATGCTTGATAACATGCTTCTGATTCATATCATAAGACAAACGTTACTGAAAAAAGTGTCTGTGTGATATATTAGGTACAGGACGTAGTCATGGAATATACAACTCGGTTATTAGGGTTAGGCCCTCCATTCCCTAAAAGAAAAAAAATCCCGAGACAACACAGGCCATTACTGTAAGGGCAAGGTCATCTTGTCGACGCTCGTACAAGCAGAGGAGCATCGACCCGGGCGCCAAAAATTGAATAATCGATATAGCTAGCGGTGCTAGCGTTTAGTCGATTAAGACTAAAAGAACAGATACTACACTTGATCTAAGCCAAAAGGCCAGAGTGGTGAGGAGAAAAGGCGCTCTGGCTGGGCTATTTGTAGCCGCGGAGAGTGGCCCGTGCGCTTGGACATGCTGAGGGTGAACCAATTCGCACCCTGAACGTCTTTCTGAGCGACTCGAAGTCGCTTGTGGTTCGCGGTACGATGTTGTGAACGTGACCCTTCAAAGTGGCTCTGATTCAGTAGAGAGTATTTTACGTTAATGTATTTCCCGGGCACTACACTAGGTAGCGCATATACTCGTGCCCTTCACTTTCCACCTCTCCAAAGTTGGTCCGCTACAGCTACAACATCTTTCATCGTCTCCACATTGTGCACTCTCACAATATCCGCCCCTGACTGCACACACGCTCCTACGGCAGCAGCGGTCGCCCAGTCTCGCTCTTTCGCATCCCTTCCTCCAAGAATGGTTCCGAGGTACGACTTACGAGACGTTCCAGCTAAGATCGGAAGGCTCCTCAGCGCATCTTTGGACGATGTAAGGTGCTTGAGGTTCCGAACAAGTTCGAGGTTCCCTTCGACAGTCTTGCTGAATCCATATCCGGGATCCACAATGATGTTCCACCTCCTTACTCCGGCTTTAAGCGCTTCTTCTACGCGCGCGCCTAGTTCTCGCCGAACGCCTTCTATAACACCTTCAGGGTACTCCTTGTCTTCATGTGCGGCCTCGTGTGAGTGCATGAGTATGATGGGGCATCCAAATTCGTGTGATACCTCGAAAGTTGTTGGTCCGTCTTGAGCTGAGGATGCCGAAGAAAGATACTCGCCCCGGCCAGCCCTAACATCGTTGACCCAGCTCGCGCCTGCCAAAATCGCCTCCCGTGCCACCCCTCCCCTAAACGTATCCACGCTCACAACTACACCTTCTTCTCTCAGGGCCTTGATAATAGGCACAATCCTCCTGATTTCTTCCTCAACGGTGACAACTTCGGCCCGTGGCCTTGTCGAGTACCCGCCAACATCGATAACATGTGCCCCAGAAGCGAGTGAGCTCCGTGCGTAGGAAAGGGCAGAGGAGAGCTGATTGTGGTCTCCGCCGTCAGAAAAGGAGTCGGGGGTTGTGTTGAGAGTGGCCATGATAAAGGTTTGAGTGCCCCAGGTCCAGTAGGGGCGGGGCGACGAGGGCGGGCCGGACGGTGGATTGGTTGGGAAGAGGGGCATGATGCGATTCATCGGCGTAGATTGTTTAGGGAGAGCGTCAAGGAGAGATTGGATAGGTATCTTCAGAGCCGGATGGGTATACATTGATACGATACTAT
>WSTH01000724.1:0-19110 GCA_019616345.1 Ceratobasidium sp. 395
CTGACCGCCCAGCGTGGCGACAGGCTTCCCGTTGTCGACCCCTGTGTGAACCGAAGACTGAACTCCTGCGACGCTGCGTTGCCGAAGTCGGCGAGCCGAGGCGAGCCGTCTTGCGATATGAGAACGTTCGCCTACAGAAGACTGGTACAATCAATTATACGTGTATTCCGTGTCCGAGACCCACCCCTTTCAGGTCGCCGTGAACCTAGACGATAGTCAGATCGGTGTCACGGGTCAAGGCCATCAAGCTCGACCTACCACACTCGAGTCGTGCAGATACGATAGCCCTTCGGCTATCTGTATACTCTGTGAAGGACGTTGTGTGTTACGACATATAGTGCTGAATAACCCGATCTCACCATTTTATAGCGGTCGGTGTCGGGATTTCGCTCAAGATACCGAGGCATGTCGCCGTTCGACTCCCATGCAGCGACCATCCCGATCTGATCCCGAAACATCACTAGCCCGAGCAGCCGCTGGACGTTGGGATGTTGACACTTGGACCATGTGTACAGCTCACGCGCTGCATGCTGAATCTTCATGAGTACCGAATCTCTTGGCAGACTGGACTACTGACCTTGATGTGCTTCTGGCTTTGCTCACTCGAGCCGAAATATAACCTGAGGGTTTTGATGGCCACATCCGTGTCGTCCTTGAGCTTGCATCGATATATATCGCCAAAGCCCCCGGATGAGATGGGGTAGGCGCTGCACTTCGTTAGGTCGAGCTGATTTGTGAGGTCCGCACAACCCCGAGTACGTAGATGCAGAACTATCTGCTCAGGAGTCTGAGTGGATCACAGCTGAAGTCAGAACCGCCCGAGCCGAACAAGATGTGGGACCATACCGTTGTGCTTGTGATCTCATCAAGTGGTGGTGGATCGTAACCCAGGCTCTGCACTACAGCAGGAGGTAAGTTGGGGCGTCCCCCTAGGTTTAGTTGTGTAGGTTTGTAGCATGATCATACCGGTTGCGCCGCCTTGTATCCCCAAAGCCAAAACATCCCATAGCTTGATAGTTTTATCGCCGGATCCAGAAACAAGAGTACTACCATTAGGGGTAAACACAACAACTCTGACCTGTTCGGTGTGGCTCTGTGACAATATCGTCTGCGCCCCCACCGCCACGTCCCATATGCGTATCGTCTTGTCCCTCGAGCCAGAAGCAATGTACCTGCCGTCGGTCGAGTACGATGCAGAGCTGACACCCCCAGTGTGTCCACCTAGAGGATCTCCTATACTGGAGCCAGTCGACGCGTCCCAGATACGAACAGTCCTGTCACCAGATCCAGACGCAATGCGGCAGCCATCAGGTGAGAACGCCACTGAGTTGACAGATGATGTATGGCCAGTATGTCTAAAGAGCATGGTACCCGTAGCTGCGTCATACGTCTTCATAATTCTGTTCGGGCCTCCACCGACAATCTTTCCACCGTCAGGCGAGACAGCTACCGAAAACACGCTTGCGCCGACATCGATTGGTGTCCCTTCTGACCTCCCTGTGCGTGCATCCCACAGACGGATTGTTTTGTCGGCAGACCCAGATATGATGAGACGGCCGTCATACGAGAACGTCACTGAGTCGACAACATCTTCATGTCCCTTGAGTGGTTCGATTGCCGCGGCGCCTGTTGCCGTATCCCAGACTCGTATGGTCTTGTCTCGAGAGCTGGATACGATCGTGCGACCGTCCGGTGAGTATACTACGGATCTGACATGACCAGTGTGCCCCCGGAGCGGACCAAGCAACCTTTCCCCAGAGTGCAGGTCCCACAACTGGACATCCCTGCCACAACCAGCCCCTACGCAAGCGCCGTCTGGTGAGACTGCGACCGAGAGGACCCAATCACCGGTGTTCCAGCTCTGGGCCAGGGACGCCATCTCTTGTGAGAACTGGGCTTGTAATAACAATTTTACGGTCCCTCGGTTAGCTATGCGAGCAAGCTCAAACCAACGCCTAGATACTGAGTTATCGGTAACACGCTCTAGCCAGGTCGTTTAGTGGAGTCGTTAGTTACGGCGAAGGGTAAGTATTGCAGTCGGATGGGTCGTTACAAGGCTGGAAGAGTAAACTTAATCTCGTTACAGGACGAATAACTCAGCGGAAAGGATGACGATCGTTATGGTCGATTGTAGGTCTGTGGGCATCAGCGCTTCTTCTTTGTCCGTTCATCAGTTGCCAGGCACTGCCTCATCCCGAAAAAGGCGCCTCATGGGTAAGCGAGGTCAACAGACCCAGTGCGCATATATGATGCCGTGCTAGTGTAACGTCAACGTACAAAGACGAGAGACTTAGTTCTAGCCTCGACTCCCATTGGCAGCATACTATTGGGGTCTTTTTTTTTTTTTTTTAGAATCGTTAATTTATTGTCAGATCAAGGCATGGCCTTATGTACCGACACCAAAGACAAGCGGAGCCACTAAACTACGTGAGAGAGAGGGAAAAAGAAATACAGGAGCCCGGGGGCATACGCAAACTACCGTGGAACTTAGCTCAGATCTATTGGGGTCTTTATTCGGCTGTTCTGTGGGTTAAAAGTGGCGGTTCGTTCCAGCGCCTACCAATACTCAGTAATCTTGGTGAGTCGTAACGCAGGATCATTGGGTGACTTCCCGTAACGGTCAGATCACATCTTGGTCAGATTGTGTTGGCCAGATTTCGGATCGGATGCAACAGTCCGGAGTCTGGCCAAGTGACCAAAACCTTGACTTCCCGTGAGATCATCTCCTCTCTCTGAGGCTCGTATGCCCTCTATGGCTTAAATAGAAGCTTTGAGTAGATTCTGTGCTGAGAACAAGACGTAAGCGCATACAATAACTTCAGTACGTGTAAAACAAACAAGTGCCGCCAATGTGAGCACTTTTTCCGATGGCTATGCCGTGACCACGGCCCACAATACCAACAAAACACACGCATATATTCGATATCTGAGCTTGAGAGGCAACGCGACATGAGCACCCAACGCTACAGGATATGTATATATGCTGAATCGAGGCTGCTGAACGTAAACGGCTCGAGTTGGATGTATTTGGCCATATCAATCGTTTTTGGCGCACCCCAAATCGTCCTTCACATGCGTTTTGCCCCCTAATCGAGTATACGTAGTCATCTATCCTACACATTTACGTGTGAATTAGATTTTTGTAAACAACTCTGAAACTCTCACGCATGTCTTGTAGACCATCTGGCCAGGCCCTGACAGCTCAACTCTGTCCGGATAAGCAACATTTCCTCGGATCTCGTCTGCATCCGACAAACTGACCAGGAAAATCTGGCCAATTCGTCAACTGACCGTTACGGGAAGTCACCCATTGTCATCACACCGATGAGCTCGACTAAAATCTGGAATTTATAGATAAAGAAACTCTGTATTCATTTCATTTTGGGCATGAACTTACGAGAGAACGACGTATCTCATACCTACCAATCCTTATTGAAGACCATCGCCTACTACATCTGACGCCGAGCCATCAATCATACAGGCGCCGCTGGCAAAGCTACGCAGTGCGAATAATGCGCCGGTTAGGTCATCTGAGTTCCGCCGTCTGGAGACGGAGCGAAATATGAGCAAAGAGGGCAACCAGTGTGAAGCATCCAACCGATAATTCTGTCTGTGATCATCAACTAGACTGAGGGATGCTATGCTGTTGTGATTTCACGGAACAGATACAATATTTAGCTCATTTTATACTGGGATATCGTCGTGGTACTGGCTGGATTAGAGTTAGATGCACCCTGGCGATCTCAGGTACCAATTTGAAATGGGTCACCCACCTACTCCCAACGACCACCAGCATCTCTCTGCGTCGACACTGGAGTATAAATCTAGAACCGGAGACTGAGCGTCGCCTAGTTCATACTTGTCCGTATCCGTGTCAGTACGACCACTGGACACCTCGAACGACGGCTATCTCACGCCCTGGCCAGCCTCGGGGTCGTCATGTGAATCTAAGTTCTGGAGATGAGTATCGAAAGATGTGAGTACAAGCTTTGAACGCATCTTGTACACAACTCGCTGTGTTGACGTGCGCCCTATGGTCGTCCCAGGTCGAAGGACCAGACACTGCGGGTGGAGAGACGCGTCTATGATACCTCTGCGATCACCTCAAACCCATAGCTCCCAAAGCCCATCCGTCTCCCAAAAATGAATCCTTCGTTAATCGAGGGTCGCTGGCCGGATGATACTGATGTCGAGGTGAACACGTCATGCATCCTCGGTCGATCTTGTCAGCTAGTTGACGACAATCCGCTTCCCGCCCTTCCTCTCCTCGAGACATACGCCGTCCCTGGTCTTCGCCTTCTCGTTCGGACTCATCTCCAAGGACGACAACTAAGCCAACACCAGTGCCGTCGCTCTGTTTGTTTGGATTGATCCTAGAACACCTACGTCATCAGTTCCTTTCCGGGGGAACTATACAAACGGCCTGTTGCACTTTTGGCTGCGTTGAGTCGGCCTACGATGCACACTAGCGAAATTGCCGTATACCACTCCCTCAATCTGAATGACCCGGGCACCGAATACGCCTTCTCCCACCCATCACTATGACAAGCTTCGTTCAAGGCGTTTGACGGGCTCGAGGTGTCTGCAAGCGAGGCGAATAAAGTGAGTAGAATCTCTCGCTCTGCTGTTTTATTTTGCTCGCAGTATTTCATCGTGTAAGGTCTGAAATCAGCTTTATATTTTCAATAGACTTTGGCGGGAATCCATTCAATGGCCGAAGATCTTGCGGAAGTCGACTCTCCGTTGAACCATAGATACTCGGGTGGAGAGGCAGATTTGACGGACAACAATCGAACTCTTGGCCAAAAGTCTGGAATAACTGGGCTTCTCGACGGCGTCGAGGTCAGTCTCGATATCTTGTCCGTGGAACAAGAACAAAGAACTCAAGAAACGACGTGCCTATTGTAAAAGCCGCCTCTGCCTATCGTAGTGCTGCTCGTTCTGGGATGCATTTCAACAGAAATGCGGTACTCAACGCGCCCCGCTTTATCCCAGTTGAGGCGCCGTAAAAATCGGTTACTATCCAGTAAGTTCCGTGCTTCCTATAAAACCCCAAACGATTCTGACGTGATTGGTTCAGTTCACCCTCGGTGCTCTTGGGGTTATTTCCCCTCTATTCAACCTCGAAGTTTTTTTGTTCCTACGTCGAGAATGTCACGACGCTTGCTCTCCAATCATTCCCCCGCTCTCGTCCTTCTCGCCTTCCACCCAGCCGCGAACAGACGAAACCCCACTCCAAGTTCTTTGTTCTCCGATACTATACGGCGTATCATCGTTACGCTCTATCGACATTCACGAAAGCTAGGGGTCAACGTGGTTGTACTCGACAATACGAGTCGGCGGAAACGAGCCGACTAGTCGAGCGGAGAAGAAAGTCAGACATGCTGGAGACTTACGTTCCGAATCTGGAGCCGAAGTTGGGGGAGACGACGGGAAGGAAATGATAGGCGAGGCCAGAGAGTCTATATCATGACGTACGTTCACGGTGATACTGATCGAGATATCGAAGCTAACCAGGTTTTGCAACTGTTATTGGCACAGTCCGACTGCAACAGCCAACCCAATCACCATTAATAGCTAGCTCAAGGCGACTTATATCGTGTTTAGAGACAAGAATGTGTGCTTTATAATAGTAGGTTGGTTGAAGGAGCGTGTGAAATACTTGGGCTTACAAGGTATGTCGCTCGGTTGCTTCTGCCTTATCAGCCATGATGTCGGCCCGCTCACGGTGCGTCCTGCCCATCTCAGAGACGTTTCCATCACGCATCTCGTTCTCGTTGACGCTGGATTGATTCAGGTACGATTCGAAGAGCAAGCGATCGGTCATCCATAGGACCTCCCCCATCAAACGTAATTACCCCACACGAGTTCTGATCGAACTGCCAATTGTCTCCGCAAGCTATTTATGTACTCAAACGATGTAAACCGTGTAGCCCATGCTATCTAGCGAGGTCATACGTAACAAATGAATAAAATTCCGCAATCCTATAAGCCAAATCGAACTTGGTGGAGAAACATTCAGTACCAGCTCGACTGAAACACTCTGAATTGTTCAGATTACGATGTGGCTATGTGAGTTTAGACTCTACTCTAGCCACTTGAGCCAAAACGGGTCAACTGAATAAGATCGCCAAACAAGGCGAGTCTACTTGCCAAACGAGACAGCCTTAACCTTATCAATGTCCCAAACACATATACCATATCAAACAGCGTGGGGACAGGCTTGTGGAACGAGTCTATAGAATTAATTTTGAACGAGGTATAAAAGCTAACTAGAAAAAGGGAACGAGCAAGCCCTGTCAGATAACTAAACAGAACACTTGTCGCGTATACAAAACGCAAAGCAAGGGATAATTGCGGCATCTGAGCAAGAGCAAAAGAGAAAAGCGAGAGCATATACGAGTGGGCAGACTAGGACGGGCAAGCGGAGAGATCATGTGTGCAAAATTGGGAAGCGGATCTGCATTATGTGTTTTCTATTCCCCTCTCGCCGCGAGGAGATGGTTCAGAGCTTAAGATCAGTCAAGACTCGCCGAGCCGACGTCTGGCATTGCCACCCGTCTCCACCAACTCGCCGGAACTGAACCGCATGAAGCGGCAACAACGCCACCTACGATCCATCTATTTAGCCCTTTCTGGCCCTCTTAAGAGCGTATGGAAAAACGTACCTTGACAATACTAATCTTGAACCTCATACACAACTCGTCCGCCGTCCCGTTGTCAAACCCGCCCTCCGCTACATTCGATGCGACGTTTCTCCAGTCCCGCCAGTCCCGCCGGTCGCACCAAAATCGCGAGGAATAGGGGACAGAAACTTGGTTCGAGCAAGCCAGTTGGGAGGTCCATGCGCAGTCGTTCCGGATCCGGCTGCAGGGGTAATAGGAGTGGGCGTTAAAGTCGTTCGTCCAGAATCTTGCGTGCCCTCTTGGCCTTTGACGCCCGCGAACGGCAGACTCGACTGGCTCGTTGTCATCTTCTCCTTTTCCTTCTCATTTTACTTTCCCTTCTCTCCTCCCCTCTCCTTGTCCCCACCTCCGGCCACCTCCGGCCACCTCCTTGTCCTTCCCTTTCTCAGCAACAACCACACTCGCAGGCGGTCCCTTTCTCCCAATCGAAAGCCTCGATCCCTTCCTGACCAAACTACTCCTCGACGCTTCTTCCCCTCCTTCGTTGTTATTGGTATTGGCGGAACTGTCGATGAGGCTGACAAGATCGATACTCGGCACGTGGGTGCATTCGAATCTGCTGCGGATCTCGCGGTACTGGACTTGCATCCTGTCCAGAACGCGTTTGGCGTCGGCTTTGATGATACGAGCGGGTTTCGTCGAGGTCGTGACCACACTACTATCGATCTCATTCAGTACCGGAGCAAATGAAATGGTTCAATGAGAAAAGACAACTAACCTGAGCAGCTCCTTCAAATAAACAGGTTTGACATCCACCGGCGCACTCTCCTCCCTCTCCTTCTCCCCTCCGCCAACCTTCTCCTTCGCCCCACTCTGGCCCTGCTTGAACGTTTCGATCTCCTTCAGCTGTTCCTTCACAACACCCGTACTTCCACCCCTCCATCTCCAGTAGTCTTCGGCCTGACCAACTCCTCCCTAACCGTCACACTTCCAGTCCGGGCCATACCCGAACTCCCGCGGCGCTCATGCTTCCTCCCTACACCGCCACTGTCCGTAACAGTTACCGTGCGAGCCCACAGTTCCTCGCCCAAGCTTAGCTATGAACTCGGGAAATGGCCAGGTCCATACATCCGTTCGGGTTCCATGCGTCTCCGAACGAGACAATAGATCGAAATAAGTGGATGGAAACCTCGAGTCAGGTCCGATTATTCAGTAGCTCTAATTGTGTCTGGAACGTCTTGTGTGGGTGGGGAGACAGGCGTCTAAGCGGGCGGATGAGGCGGCGGACTCGCCAAGAGTTTCGTTCGATAAAAAATCGAGCCCGGACGACAGTTTGGAGCGAAACTCGGAGGTCGCAGGCTCCAGAGTCATCATGCTCGTGTTGGGAATCGACAGAGTCGTACTCGTTCCGTTATTGTCCATCCCGAGCTGAGACTTCTCCCGCCCCCGCCGGCTTGTAGCCGCCTCCATCGCGCCAAGACAAACAAGTACCACCCTCTGAGACAGATTTGAAACAGCTACGCGTGAATCTGGTCGGGCGTGCCGAACTCGAAGCCGGTCATCTCCCGGATGACGGACGGGCCGAGTCAGGAGACGGTGAGGGATTCGCGCAGGATGAGGTGTGCGTCGGGTGAATCCCGAACGAGCGGATCGTCCATGGGTGAGAGAGGACATCTTGGGGCGAGACGCGTCGCTGGGTATTCGTGACTAGCATGTGGGAGAGGATATGTTAGCATTCTGGGTCGAGGTTTTAGTGAGAATGCAAGTGGATGAAGCGGGTGAAGGGCGTACCTTGGGAGTGCCACATGGGCGAGTCGAATAGACCGCGTTCGATCTTGGTGTGAAGAGCCGGCATGCTCTGGTCGTCGAACGGAACTTTGCCACACACGAGCACATAGAGGACAACACCGAAGCTCCAGACGTCGACTTCGAGGCCGGTATAGACCTTAGCGTTCAACAGCTCGGGCGCAGCAAAGTAGAGACTGCCACAGAACGTCGACAGATGATCCTCGGGATTGAACAGATTGCTCAATCCGAAATTGATAGTCTTGATATTCCCGGTCTGCGAAATCGAGATATTCTCGATCTTCAGACCGCGATGAATGACGTTGTTCTTGTGACAATACTTGAGCGCGGACCCAATCTGGCGCGTTCGCGGAGTCGGCCGTGGGAGATGATGTAATCGACCAACTGGCCGCCCATGCTCCCCGCATCCAACGTGTTGACCAGCACCCAGTTCATCCGACGCCTTTTCCCGTCGTTCGGACCTTGTCTACTCCCAACGCACGCTGCAAGCTCAAAAGAATCATAGCTGCTATATGTGAGCTTGCATCACGATACTCAAGCCCGTTTCACTCACTACAGAGTTCGCCGTAGCTACACATTGTTCATGTCGCGCCGTCGCACCGTCGAATGGTCGGGCGGGGAGCGGAGTCAGGCGGTGAGAGTCAGGAACAGAGACACAGCTTCGGCGCGTATTTGGCCATGTAGGCTCAGCACTAGAGACCCTGAGCTAGCCCCATGTAGACACAAGCATAGGTCATTTTGGCTGAAGTTATTTTAGTCGTAACCCCCCCGTCCCCTCAGCAACAGACTTGTGCTTTGGCGAGATCATAAATACAAGCGCTTAGAGCAGCTTCAATGAATCTAGTGCCATGAAATGGAGTAGTGGGTGTTTTGTGGTCACTTGAATCTCTAGTTGCGTCATTTTTGGATGGGCCAAGTAGACCATAGCTCAGGGTCTCTACTATCACGTAATCATGTCCCACATCTCCGTTTCCGGGCAGCCCAACGCCAACTCGATAAAGTCAGAAGGCGGCGTGGTGTCTGTGCGATGTACACTACGGGGTATATCGCGCGCAACGGTGGCTTACCGAGCTGAGTCGTTCATATATCCTATGCTTTGGCTTACCTTGGGGGAGAGGAAATAAGACATCCTAGATGTCGGACTCCCAGACCACAGATTCCAGCCCAGCCAGAAGGGGCGAAATCATCAATGAATCAGATTCATGCAGCTCGTCAAATCTGCTGGAATAGGGACGAAAACGCTCAATAGGCCAAGTAACGGAGGAACAAGTACGCGCATGACCCCTCGTTTGCGGCTGCTGGTTTTGATTTTTGGTAGGGCGATACCCATAGCCAGCAATACGTCAGTTCGCACTCAGCGACTGATAGCTGTATCATGCGCTTCATATAGCTAGGAGCTGATACAAGTAGCGCATACAACCACAAATAAGTGGTGAGTCCCTTACGGCAGTTGAGAGACAAGATTGTCAAAGAACCCAACCAGCCCAACCGTCTGCAGCCCTACCCCAATCTCGGTCAGGATCCCTGGAGCAACTCACTAACGTGATGTGTAACCAACTCGAACGGCAGACAGACACGCAAGGCTTCGACGGGTGGCTCATCCTCATGCGGAATTTCAGACAATGGCTCACCCGGCTTGGTACCTAGTTTTTCTAGCTCAAACGTCGGTCCCGACTTCCCCAGTTTCCCGAGACTTCTTGATTTCTCTAACTTTCCCAGCTAGCCTAAGCCCTCCAATGTTGGATCCAATTCGGATTCGAATCGAACACTGGTCCCAAATATACATCAAGCTCCCGCCCGTCGTGCTCGGACTCTTCGATGTTTGGTCCGGGTTGTTGGTCGTCGTGGAGGAAGTGTATGCGCTGGTCGTCCCGGAGCCTGAAGTTTGAATGGAAACGTATCTACCTGTCTGTGTGACTACCATTCGCATGTAGCAGTTTTTACCCCCCTTCCGTTATCATGGAGCTGGACTCGCATCCGAAATGGTGCCACAAACCATCGCAAACACAACATATGATGAGTACCGAACTCAGGTAGACCTTTTCAAGAGTTTCTGAACGATACGTTTGGCAATATACAAAGGTACGTGACGAGCCTTGCCGCATATCAAGGTTATCGCATTTGGTTTCTGTTGTGGGCCATGGGTTAATTACCTACTTACTGGGATAAAGTCACACCCACCTTGATGATACAGTTGGCGGATAGCGTCTCCAGTCTAACGTTTACTTATTTTTAGTCTTTGTTCGATCCATACGGACGTAAGACAACTCTCGTAGGTATAGAAATGATTCGATACTAAATCGCTCCATCAGGAAACCGGTCCCAGGATGGCGGAGGATTACAAGGATTCCATGTTATAGAAGGATTAATGAATATTAGCAGTAAATGCAATCGGGTAGCAGGATGTGAAAAAACATACAGGCTGGGCGTGTGATTTGCAAAGCCGGCGGGGAATAATCAGGCCGTGCTTGGATGGCAAGGTCTCCAGCACGGTGCCCTTCTCAGGAAAATATTGTGGTTAAAATTGCATGCAATGAATACCATGAATCCCTGAACAACCCCCCCAGAGTCATTCTACTTCATGAATGTTGCATGAACAGGTGCAATGAATCCACTTCAGCTGCGCTTCATTGCACCTTGCAATTGCACTTGGCAATTACACTTGACAATTGCACTTGACAATTGCACCTTGCAATTTAATGCAATTGCACCTAGCAATTGCATCAGTTCATTGAGTTCAATTGCAACATGTAATTATACTAGTTCATTTCTTAGAGTTGCATCTTGCAATTTATGCTAATTTCAGCACTACTTTTGGACACAAAAAGTCGTCCAAACTTAGAAGGATCTAACTTTAAATTTAAGGACCTAGATCTGTCCCAATCTGGAAGATCCAGATCAGACAGATTGATCAGATCAGATCAAAGAAGTCGTCCAAAATAGGATGTTAATGAGGACAATCAAATAAGCAAATGAGGAGTTAACCACACAGAAGACATAGGGGCACACATGTTACTCTCAGTGGGGGTTTGTATTTGCTTGGACTAATTACAAAGGTCAAAAACGTCGACTAGGCTGGTCACAAGTCACATCACAAGGCAAGACAGCCAGACAAGATAAATCAGAAAAACAAATAAACAAGAAACATGGTGAAAAGGAGGGAAACAGCGGTCACTTGAGTACTCACATCTGCAATCAAATAACATAAGTAATGGACAGCAACATGTGTAATGAAACTCACCATGAGCGGACAGTGCTCAGTTCGTCGAGTTATAGAAGTACAGACTTAGTAGGCATAAGGGAAGATTAATGTTGACGACGAGTACAAAGGGGGGAGGGAGGTGGGGACTGAGGCGAGGAGAGACATTGGGATCATATAGACGAAAAAAAAGGGTCCGTGTGAAAACTTACGACGCCGAACGTACGATTTCGGGCGCCGTCGGAAGAGCAAGTTCCGGCCGCCAATTAGTGTGTGGCGCGTCCCTTGCCCTTGGCGCGTGCCTTGGTTGCGGGCGAGTCAGGGCGGATGTCCTCGGCCCGAGTCACCGCTTGAACTGGCTCGTTCAAGTGCTCGGACATCCCCGCATAATTACTGCGTTGGGTACAAGTTAGAGTCTGTGTAGATAATGAATATAATGAACTTACAGCCCATATTTCGACGCCTTCTCCTGAAACTCGTGAAAGCGCCCCGATGCTCCCTGCTCGTATTTGAGCAAACCGGCCAAGTGGGTCTTGTAAGTCTCGGCCTCAGTCGTGGCGTCTAGATCAGCTTTGATCCAGTGCCCGGTTGACCATTCTTCCAGGTCGTGCTGCATGAGCGTGAGAGCAAAGGCGATACTGGGCGCGGGGATCGTCGGCTCAAACTTGTCGTGAAACACAACACCAAGCGAGTCGCGGCGCCAGAACAACACGAGCGCAAGATATTGCTTGAGAGTCGGATCTTCATAAGCATCCTGCCTCTTGGCAGGATCCTATATCGTGGTCGTTAGCAATACGATCGTAAGAAAGTAGGAAAACGTACGCGGTAGTGAAACCAGTTCGGAAGGAGTGATTTGGCAAGCTTCTTGTTATGCCGAATTTCGTCGATCGACTCCGGTGCTGCGATAAACCCGCGGTGGTAGATCGTCAACTGGCGCAGGCGGTCCGCAGCATCACCGCGGGCAACGGATATACGACGAATCATCTTGGGAGGCGGGGAATTAGTACGCGCCGTAGGCAGTGAGAATTTACGTACCAGGCTACGAAGCGGGCGAGGCGGATCGTCAAACTCTTCATCAGTGAGAGTGGCGGCAACATCTCGATATATGTCAATCGCCCATCTATCGTTGACAGCGTACCCTTCGTACGCCCCCTGAGCGAAAGCCGTAGCTACCAGCTCGGGGATTGTGTGAGAGGCAGCAAGGCCGGGGAGGCCGGGGTAATCAGCGAGTGACGGCTGTTTACGGGGACGACGCTGTGAGTGAGGTTGAGTGGATAGTGAGAATAAATATATAACGACTTACCAAACGTTTGCCGAGAGCAAAAGCCGCCTGGGCCTCGCGCTCCGCAAAGTCCTCGGTGACTTGGGGCAGTCCCCGAGAGCCACGAACGTTTGATTGAGTGGGAGGCGGAGCGTCGGCCAGGGCGTGGAGTTCGCCCAGAACCTGAGCCAATAGGTCGAAATCGGCCTCGGGCTGACGCGAGCTGCCAGCAGCCTGGACGGTAGTCGCGCGAATGCGGGCCTCTCGCTTGGCGAATTCAATCGCCCAAGCGAGTCCTGTTTTCAGGTCCGACCCGGGCGGCAGCTTCGATAAGCCGACAGAGGAGCCGCTGGCACGCGGACGCGGCGCGGGCAAGTGACGCGCGGCACGCAGCGGCAAAGACCCCACCTTCGACCCGCTCGGACGATAGATGCCGAGCTGGGACGGCGGGGCACGTTGGGCCACGTGCGACGAGGGGCGAGTTGGCGCATGCGACGAAGGGCGAACTGGTGGGGACTGGGGCGGCTGCGTCAGCCGTTGCCGTTTGTGCGCAAGCGCACTCTCCTCGTCCGAGTCGATGGTTCTAGTGTCATCAGATTGGTCGCCGGCATCGTCGAGGACAATGGATTTATTCGGGTGCGGAGTACGAGGGAAGCCAGTGCGGTGAGGAGGAGGAGGCGGCGTCTTGGGTTTCGTACTCGAGCGGAGATGGGAGTCGGACTGGGACGCGGGTGGTGGTTGTTGGGAGACCGAGTCGCCGGGCCCGAGCTCGATCATCTCATAACCAAACTCGGGTTCCTGATCCGAGTTCTCGGCCGGCGGCTCGTCTACCGCCGGCACGTCGACTTCCATGCCGTCTACTGCCCATTCCTCCCGCGCATCCGGGCTAGGCGCGACTTCAAGTCTCGAGCCTGCGCCTTGCGGGCTGGCGCCATCTACCGATGCAAATTCAATATTAGTGTATTTTTTTAAGAATAACCGTGAATGCGTACCGGCAGCTCCTGCGGCGGATGGCTGGTGTCCACTGCCCAGGACCAGTCGTCGGGCCAATTCATATTGTGTCTGCGAAACGCGTGAGTTAGAGAAAAAAAATAAACAAATCAAGAACGTACCGGAGGGGCTTGTTCCTCAGCCACCATGGGACACGAGTCAGCCGCTTCCTCCAACGGGAGGATGTCTTCGAGGAGTTTCTTGAGCGTTTGGGTTGAGTACGCTGACGCGTCTTTGCCGGTATGTTTCGTCGCGAGCCTGATGGCCTGCTCGCGACTGATGTGGCGGATGTGGAAGAATCCCTGACGCTGAGTCTCCACTTCGATATCGCTGTGGTCGGACTCGGCGGCGGCAAGTGGTTCTATGGGACGGATTAGAATTGAATGAGCGTCGAGAAAGAATAAAACTTACCCGGCGAGCTATCGTGGCTCGCTGTCCCAGCATCGGCAATTGGCTGGACAATTTGTCCAGGCCTGTCCCCTCGAGTACCAAAGGGGTCCTTCTTGGGTTTGCCGGCAGACTTGGTGGCGGGCTTACGGGAGGACTTGGGGGTTGATTTGTTGGGCTTGCGCCCCGAGGGGCTGGGGGAGCGACTGCAGGCGCGTGAGCTTGCTTCGTACTCCTCCGCATACGCCTCTGCGATAGAGTTAACACAATGTACTTTACGCGTGATAAATATACTCACGAGATTCCAGTTGATGAGCGGATGGGCGGCGTTTACGTTCAGAGCGCCTGGGAGTAATTACAGGAGCGTCCTCCTGAAGGGGCGTCATAAGTAGCAAATATAAAAGAAAGTCGAAATGGACTTACGTTGGAAGCTTTATTCGAGGATCTGCGAGCGCGCTGAAGTTCTTCGAGGTCGAGTTGTTGGGCGAAAGTGAGAGGCATAGGACTTTCTGGTGTTCAGCCGTTCATGGAGGCGCACTTAAATACAAAAAAAAATTGTCAGCAAGTGTGGGATAATACGGCGCGAGACTTACTTGCGCCGGGTCCCCCTGAGCGTATCCTCTCGGCGGCCTGAGCATTTTCCATGTTTCTGTGGCGACCGTGGCCAGATTTGCGTTTTAGTGCGCCGAGGATGTCAGGCGAGGGGTATGCCGATGATGGGATGGCGGGAAAGATGGGGAAATTACCAAAAGTGTAAATAGAAACTATAAGCGCCGAACGGAAAACGAGGTGCAGGTACTTACATTAGTACAGTTTTGGCCGAACTCGTCCGTAGCACCATTTTGTTGCGCGCGGTGGGGCTCGGGTGACCAGGCACGATGAGCAGTGGGCGGGCCGATGCGGGAAATAATTATCGCGCGAGGAAAATACCACTAAGTCAGTTCGTTCGCACCGAATGCGGCGTACCTCTGCACCTATAGCCCCTAGCTTTTGTATCTATTATCCAACTGGTGAACATGACCCGGGGGATTTCGATGTATGCGCGAGCCCAGCGCCGCGCAGCCATGCAGGCGCCGAGACTGAGCGAGGCGAATGGCAGCCAACCTTCTGAGGTTTCTGAGCGAACTTGCCGATACTGCGGCAAGGAGTTCGTCAGCCAGTCTGCACGGAACACTCACATCACGCTCCAGCCTACCTGCCATGCCAAACACGAACTCTGGGTAACTGGGACGGCGGGCCAAAAGCGACGGCGAGAATATGACGGGGACTTACCTGTAACGGACGTTATGGAGAGCCCGTCACCCGCAAAGCAGGTGCGGTTCGACGAAGATGCCTCGCCGGTCGCCGGTCCGTCTCACCATCCCAACGCCATCGCTGATCCAACTCCCACTCCCGCTCCCGCTCCCGCTCCCCCCCCTGTCCCAACTGCCGATCCCGATCCCGGCTCGAATCCCACTACTTGCGTTGGAGGCGAGAAACCTCACGGTTACACCAAAGACGGCATGTATATCGAGCCGTTCCCAGTACGTACTGCTGGAGCGCCAATCAGTACTAAGTGCAAGAATAACGAAACCGACTTACGCGACTACTTGGCGTTGTGCGGGGCCCTCGGGGATCCCGAACTGCTCGAGACGGCGCAAGTGATGATGACGACGGGCCTAAGCGGGAAAGCGAGGACGCGGCACCTAAAATCGCCGGCAGTATGTGATTCAAAGCACGTGGAATAGATTACTTACGGATTATTTTAGTATCGGTCGTGGAAAGGGAAGGGCAAGGCGGTATGGCCGAACAACGATGCGCTGCTGAGGGATATTGATTGGCTGCCTACGGGGCCGGACTGGAAGACGGCGGAAATCCCAATCGGCGGTGGGGAGTACGAAAGCACGCATATTCTACACCTACGCAATATCATCGATGCGGCTCGAGAGCTTGTGGGTGCCCGGAGATTTAGGCGTTGCATGAAGTGGGCACCGGAGCACCATTTTAAGGCGAAAGACAAGAAATGTCGAGTATATGACGAGATGTGGAGCGGGGATTGGTGGTGGAATACACAGGTAAGTCGAGTCCTTTGCATATTCATAAAAATTACTCACAGGCAACAGCTTCGTATACACAACAAGAACGGCACAATTGTCCCCTTAATCGTCACCTTGGACGAAACCACCCTTACGAATAACGCGCACGGCCCGAAAGCGCACCCGATCTATCTATCGATAGGAAATATCAGCAAGGCCGTTCGACGGATGCCGACCAAACGATCAATGGTTCTAATCGGGTACTTACCAGTGGGCAATTTCGAAGATATCAAGGACGAGGAAGTCCGCCAAAGGTGCCGCTGGGAGCTTCTTCATCGCTCCTTGGAGAAGGTGTTTGAGCCGTTGAAAAAGGCGTCGGAAGAGGGGATACTTGCCCAGTGCGCAGACGGCCACCTTCGCCACATATACCCGATCCTCGCCGCTTGGGTTGCCGACTACCTGGAACAAAACGACATCGCATGCACGACCCAGAGCGGATGCCCAAAGTGCACGCACGCACGGCAAGGGCGGAGCCAAGGGGGGCCGATGGCGCCGCTGCGCAACCACGACGAGATGACGAATGCGTTACACGGGTATCAGCTCACGAAGGACGAGCGAGTCTTGACCCGGTTAACGTTGAGGCCAGTGGCCCCTTTCTGGGAAGGCCTTCCTCATTTCGACATGGCGAGGTCGCTGGCACCAGACCTGTTGCACCAGTTATATAAGGGGATGTACGAGAAGGTGCGAGACTGGATAGAGGACTTACTAGGGACAGTGGAGTTCAACCGGCGGTTCAAGGCAATGCCGTCGGCGCAGGACCTTCGACACTTCAAGAAGGGCGTTACAAAGGTCAAGGTCTGGGCGGGGCGCGAGTCTAGGGATATGATGAGACAGTTCTTACCTGTCGTTATCGATTCCCAGCTGCCGGCCGGTATCGCTCGAATGGTTCGTTCTCTCCTGGTGTTCTCGTACCTCGCGGAGAGCGCGCAGCTAACCGACGTCGACCTCGCCGAGATGGACAAAGCGCTCAAAGCCTTCCATAAGGCAAAGTGGGTGTTGAAGAACGGTTTGGCGAAGATCGTAAAGGATGAGAGCAGGTTCGATCGTTTAGCTAAACTTCATATGTTAGGACACTATCAACGAGACATACGTGAGCTTGGGACGCCAGACGGATACAGCTCGGAAACCCCAGAGCACTTACATATCTTGTACGTCAAGATCCCATGGCGGATGTCCAATCGACGCGACCCCTTGCCCCAGATGGTCCACTACATGCGATACCTCGAGGCTCTGGAGATCCAGCAAACGTATGTCGAGGAGTACTACGGGAGGGGAATATCGTTCAAAGTCGAGGACGTCGTGTTCAATGATGAGGAGGACACCGACGAGAGCGAGAGCGACGACGACGACGACATGGACAGCGGCGACGAGCTGGAAGATGGGGTCGAGATCGCGTCCAGTCAGTCGGACCGGTCAGCCGTGTCGGAGGTAGGACATTATCCCCGACCGGTGATCACCGTCGCTCGGCGCCCGATCTTGCCGCGTGTGCCGGTCCACGTAATCACTTCGTCATACGGTGCCTCCGACTTCATCCGGGCACTACGACGTTTCCTTCTTACTAAAACCACCCAACTCGACGAACTTCCCACTCTCCTCCCCTCTGATCAATTCCCCCTCTGGCATAAGGCCGTTCTCAGTCACGCCCAGCTGCCCTTCGCTCCGTGCCAACCCTTGCACCGCGACGTGGTGCGAGCGCGCCCACCGACTCGAGATACTGCCGGCCGCGTGTCGCAGACTGGCGTGTTCGACACGGCCTTATTCGCCGCCAACCCCTCTGGTTCCGGATTTGAACGTAAGCCTCCGCCTTCGTTCCCCTTGCATTCTTTGCTTAACATCTCTACCTCGCGCCAAATCTTCTTTTAGGCTATCGCGCCGGCCGCGTTCGTGTTATCTTCTCACTGCCTTCGCATCTTGCACACTTTCACGATGGTCCTCTTGTTTACCTCGACGTTTTTGAACCATTCTCGCCCAACCCTGCCTCCACTCATTGCTTATACCACACGACGCTCCGGCACTCCGGCACCGCCTGTGCGTCGCTTGTTCTACCGCTGACTTGCCTCAAATTGGCATGCCACCTTGCTCCTGACTTTTCTTCGCCGTTGGTACATCCCCCCGACACTGCTCCTGGTGTCCTTACCAACGCGCGCGTCCTATTCAACGACTTTTACAATCACTACGTCTTCCTTCTAACGCACCACTGGCAGCGTGTCGGCCCGGGCTGAGGTGGTGTTGCCGTGTTTCCCGTTCTGTCATCTTTCTTACTCGCCTGCCTATCATGCTTCGTCGTTGCCACGATGTAGTTTTGCCTTGTTGCAACACTTGTATTTGTTTGCGTGGCATCCTTTTTCGTTGTCGTTATCCTACTGGCTGGTCGTTACGATATCCTTCTCTTGTTGTTACCTGCTCGTCAGTATAATGTTCTCCTCGTTGTTGACACATTACTCTCTTGGATGTAACAGCCCTTTTGAATACATTGTTTACCCTACTCATATGGCTTTCTGTGCGCAATTTTTGAAAGAAAAAAAAAAGATTAACTGATCGTTTTTATTCAATTTTTATGAATTTTTAGTGGTGATTCATTCGGTATTCATAGGCCTAGTGCAGTGAATACCCTCAACGAAGGGCAGTGGCTGTTCATGAACGACTGAACAACCCCCCCGTTTTCATTGCATCCACATATTTTCCTGAGTTGTCGGTAGGCCTGCGTGCGGATTATAAGCGCCTATAATGCACGGTGGCAGCCTGCTATAAGTACGGCACCCTTGG